>JAEPRB010000212.1:0-68320 GCA_016758965.1 Circinella minor
TTCCAATTTTTGGCTTCAAGTTGCTTGATAGCATTATCTATACTACATTTTTTATAATCTGCAATATATTGACTTTTGCAATCTTGAATAATTGTTTCCAACTTTTTATCCCATGTAGTTGCAACTATCACTCTTATCCACTCTTTTTCCTTTCCCTTCCCTTTCCTTTATTTCTTGTTTATTAAGAGAGAGAGAGAGAGTAAGAAGAAAAAAAGGATCATCTTAACAACAGTTCACTCTATTTCTCATTATCCTTTTTTATAAACCTTTTTTTTTTATTTGTTTGAAAGCTAAAAAGAAAATGGCATGTAATACTCATTTTTATTATAAAAATAATAATGAAAAATCATGTGATCGTATTGGTAGTGATAGTGTGATAATTGATTCAACAGCATGGCCAAGTAGTTATTATGGACGAACCAAAAGAATTGATTTAGCTAAAGTTTATAGTGATACTTTATTAAGAATAAATCAGGAACAAGAACAAAAACATCATCAACAACAACAACGAAACAAAAAAGGTAGACGTCAAGTTAGTTTTACGACAGCTCCACCTATTATTCATGAATATGAAAGAGAAGATATTCGTGAATATTGTCGTAATCGAAAGAGATATGATGATGCTGGTCATTTAAGAATACAAACTTTGGATCTTCGTCCTATACCTAATAATTGTTATAATAAACAACGTCCTCATCGTCATCAACGTAGTGTATCATCACCACCTACATCTCCTCTTGTATCACCTAATTATTCTTTAGCATCTCCTATTTCTTCTTCTTCTTCTTCTTCAAGTCCCACAAAATCATTATCAAAATCATTACAAGAGCAACAATCACCCACTTCATCTTTATCATTACCTAAAACATCAATATCAACTACTACTACTAAAAAACCATCAAAAAAATTGCGGGTCGATTATGATAAACAAACTACTAATGATGAAGAAAACAATATATTATTATTATTATTATTAAAACAACCAATTCGAACACGTTCTTTTAATATTAGCACTTTTTTAAATTTCAAGTCATTTAAAATGAAATAAAATAATAAACTTTATTTTGAATGGTCAAATACCTTTATACCTGATGTTATGTATGTATGTATTTTTTTTGTTAGTTGTCCATATTTAGTAATCTATGCACCATAATTGGTTGCTTGTATTGATTGTGTCATCTTAAAACTCACTTTCCCCCCCTCCCCTCTCCTTATTTTCTTCTTTCTTCCTTTTTATTTTATTTTTGTCATCTAATTATTCTTATTATTTGTTTATATACCCTCCTCTCCCTCCCCTCTTAATTATTTCTTATAACAATAACAATAACAAAAAATAATAATAATAATAATAATGGCTACTTCACCAAGATTATTGACTAAATTTACAAATATCTTTGCTCGTAAAGATGATCCTACCAATAGTAGTGGTAGTAGTAATAATAGTAGTAGTGATGAAGAAATGGGTCAGGTAGGAGGAGACGATGATACTTTAGGTGATTCTGTGTTTTCTTCTGTTTCATCCGTTCGTAACCATAATCCAAATACTCCCCCACCTCTTCGAACCGTTCAAATCGATCAAACATTTTCAGAAAAAGATAAACAAGCTGTCGATGACGCATTTGATCAACTTATGAAAGAATATGCTTTATCTTCAACGATTCGTCCAAATTTGACTCAATTAACAACTCATCAAAAATCACTCATGTTGATGCAATCCTCAAAAAAGAAAATCATTCATCAACAAAACAATAACAATAATAATAACAACAACACCACATCAACCAAAAAAAGACTGAGTCTTGCTATTAATAGTAATAACAACAATAACAATAACAACCCATTTAACATCAACATTAGTAACTTGAGTGGTATGGCAACAAATAGTCGATCATCTAATTTATTATCCTTTAAATCCTCCACCTATTCAAGAAGAAAAAGTGTTCGAGATGTCTTTTCAACGGATAATCCGGAATATTATTGTCGAGCCCTCCGATCACCTACACCAACGGATGATGATCTTGTACACCTAAAAATACATTTACGAAGTAGTGTTGTTAGCTGGACAGATGAATTCCTTGCCTTGGGAGGATTGGAAGCTCTTACATTTGCCCTTGGTGTATGTAAAGAAGATATTAAAAAACAAAGTGATAAAAAAATTGAATTGTTATGTCGATGTTTCAAGACCCTCATGTCCCCTGAAAGCAAGGCTGTAGAAAAAGTATTGACTAATACAGAAGCATTAGAACATGTTCGTGATATCATGTTCGGTCCCTCCGACATAAAACTTAAGGCTCTTTATTTATTGGATGTTCAAACAAGACAACAATTATTAGAAGTATTATGTACATTACCAAGTATACAAGTAACAACAGAATCTGGTGATTATATTCATGGTTATGATGTATTGCGTCAATTGTTACGTGATAAGTCCGAGGATATAGTGGATGATCAACCTAAAAGACACACTCTTGTTTTTCCTACATCATTCAAGGCAGATACAGAAACAATGATGAAAAAGATTTCGAATGGTGAAACGACACGACCTCGTTATACAGCTTGGATGCGTGAGTTACAGTTAACGGTGGATCGACATATTGAACCCATGACGTATCTTTCTCAAGTTTTGAATTATAATTTTGAAAGTGCGTATCGTCAACTTAGAGTCAATCAACATCAACAATATGAACAAGAGGGTAGCACTCCATTACCAAATAGTAATTCAAATAGTAATAATGAAGAAACAAGACAAGTGGTGATGGTGGATGAAGGTGTAGTGGATTATCTTATTACAAATTTACGATTGATTTGTACGTTGGTGACCAAACCCGCTACCAATTTCACTGGTGATTATGACAAGTATGAACAAGAAAAAATGCGGATGGAAATCATGTTATCTGGGTTTAAAAAAATTACTCATGCTCTTTCAATATGTCCTCATCCAACTCTTCATGCTTCTTATATTCGGTATCTTCAACCTCTTTTACAACCTTGGGCTGATCTTTTTGAGTTTGATCTTATGGATGATGATGATGAAATGTGGGAAGATATTGTAAATTAAAATTCGTTACAAATAAAGTATGCTTTTTTTTTCCGTGTTATATATATATATCTATACGTAATATACTGTTCTTTTTAAATAAACATAACAGAGTGTGTGTGGATGTATACAGAATGTGGTGGTGGGAATTTTAAAAAACGGAAAGACAAAACAAAAAAAAATATATATATGCAGTAAAATAATATTTTTTTACATGGCATTATAACCACCATCAACAAAGAGGTCAGTACCAGTAACAAAACTACTGGCTTCACTTGCCAAAAAGACAACAGCACCCTTAATTTCCTTTGGTGCACCCATTCGCTGCATAGGATTCAAGGAGTTCCATGCAGCAGCCAAGTCAGGTCGCTTGGCAGTAAACTGAGTAAGCATATCAGTAGCCATATAACCAGGACAAATTGAATTTACGCGGACACCACGTGTACCCCATTCATAAGCTAAACATTTACCCATCATTGAAACAGAAGCTTTGGTACAGTTATACTATAATTTATTCCAACCCCCCCCATCCGGTATTAGCGAACCTTCTTTTCCCTTTCCTTCTTTACTTGATATATAAAAATATTTTTCAGAATAGAAATGCAACTAAAATTATAAAATACTTACAGCACATTGGTATTGAGGTTGATTTGCTAAATGGGCAGAAACTGAAGACATCAAAATAATACTACCACTTCCTTGCTCTAACATATACTTGGAAACAGCTTGAACACCATAAAAGACACCATGCACATTGACATCAAACAAACGCTTCCAGTCACTGATAGCAAACGTTTCAGCGTTACCATTCATTGAAATACCAGCATTGGCAACAAATACATCAATACGACCCAAATCCTTATGAATTTGTTCAATTGCATCTTTAGTTTGTTTTTCATCCGAAATATCGGCCTTGTAAGCTTTACAAGTAACATTAAATTCTTCACCAATCTTGGCAGCAGTGTCATGAGTACTATCACTCGAGACATACATTAAAGCAACATCGGCACCACTTTCTGCAAGTGCTCGACAGATTTCCAATCCAAGTCCACTGTTATATTTTTCGTGTTTTAATGGTGAAGAAACGAGTTCAATACTTATGATTATGATTTTTTTTTTTTTTGAATTTTATAATATATAATAATACGTAGAAAATTATATTTACCGTGCACCACCAGTGACGATAGCCTTCTTGCCTTTAAGTGAAAATTCGGAAAGCATAGTATATTTTGATATTATTGAGAAGAGAAAAAAAAAAAAAGTGGGGAAGAAAAAAAGGAAGTTTCTTTTTTATAATGCAAAAAAAAAAAAAAAACCCCATCCGACCCCACACTAAAAGCAAAAGATGAAAAGGTTCAGCGCTAAAAGGGAAAGTAAAGTCTATTATGGGTGAAGGAGGGAAAAATTAAAAATTCCCTATTGGTTAATGGACTTCAAAAAAAGTTCCCGTATGGCAATTGATTTCCTTCCTCGGTTTAAGTTTTTTACAATCTAGTGTAAGCTTCTCTCCGAAAAAAAAAAAAGGAACGGCTTCTATTGCTTAAGTAAACAGAGGATTTCGGGGTTCATTGTTGTTGTCTAGTAGTTATTAGACTTATACGACATGAAAGTACGTAATATATAATTGTGTTCCAATAATATGGATAACAAAAAATAGAAAGTTATCAGTAGTAAGTACAATACTGTTTTTCACGGATCCCGGTAAAATGTTTTATAAAGTTTACGCGGTAAAATAGAATTATATTTGTCGACTGATATAAAATATTATGCACAATATAAACAAAACTGTACAATTTTGTTATACCCATTATTGAATACCATATTCAAGTTACTGTACGTAACTACTTAGCTAGTAAATTAGAAACGACAGAGGAACAATAAGAAATTAATATCGTATGATTGTACTTACTACATTATTTTTCACTGTATATTCCCCTTCAACATAGCCATTGACGATACCTTGATATATCAAATCTCTGACTTCATTTCGATACAATAAATTGTTTTCAAAGTTTTCAAGAAAAGGCGTGTTAAATTACCGCTTGTTGCATCTCCAATGCTGCGTAGAATTCAAGGCTTGAAAGCAAAAGAAAGAAGTATATTTTATAATCTTCTCAATGATACGTAAATGATATCACCTGTCTCTCTTATTACCAGTGGCTGATAAAACACTAGGTACAAAAGTCAGTAAATACTAAACAATGCGAACAATGAACATAATCTTTTTTTTTCTCAGTCAAATACCAAGTAACGCTTTTTGGTCTTTTCTAATAACAGTTTAATTTATTCTGTTGGTTGCTTAATGTATTATTAACACTACATAATTACATTATTAGATACAGTAAGTACAATTTGTGTACTGCATACGTACTCGTTAGTTTCCGTCATTACTTTGTTAAGAATGGAAGCTGGCGGATCATATATATAATAGACTACCCTGCAAAACACCATTACGTACGTATCAAAGTTTTTTGTTCGTGTTTTTTTCGGTTCCAAGAGCAAACTAATATACACTTCTATCTATAATGAGCCATCCATCAAAATACAGAATCGCTCTTTTTTTTTTTATTTATCTTGTCAATATATAATACTAAGAGAATATATAAATAAAATACATTAATGTCATATTATCTTAAAGAATTAAAATTGATGTAAGAGCTGGTACATATGGTTACCCTGTTGGATAATAATTAGGTTCCATACTACAGCTACCATCCTTTTTAAAAAGCTTAAAAGCGTGTCATGTTTGAACAGTGTTGCTGAAATTTTATGATCGTTCTTTCTATTTTTCTCAGTAACTAGTTAAATATATAGCTTTTAGGACAGATAAAACAAACGAAAACTTTGAATGGTTAGTTGAACAGAACATCGTTTCAAGGCTCAAATATTTTGTTTAGGTAAATAATTATACATAACTACGATTTAGCTATTATCAATCATCAAGAAAATAATAATAAAAGTCGAAAGTACAACTGGGATATGATACTTTTTAATCTATTTATTTTGATATACAAATACGTATATTTACAGAAAATGTAAGTAAAAATCAAAGTTACAAAAGACTTGATGATATGGGAGATGAGCAAAGTATTATTGTCACGCTATAGCATGAAAGCAGGAAATGTGTTCCTATTAATTACTTTTATTGTTATTCTCATGAGATATAATAGGAGCTAGGAAATATTGTTTCCTGGATCCACTTCTTGTATTTGTCTAACAAGTTCTATATTTTGAAGGGGAATTGCAATCTCATTTCTGGTATAGATGTTTATGCACCGTCTCAAGTTTTTACGCGCTTGCAGACGAACATTCTCATCCATACGATTACAGTTGTGTACAAACATCTCTGTAGCCAGAGAAATCAGGCTAAAATTAAGGGATTACAAGATGGTGAGTTGCTACAAAATGTTTTTTATATTAATATTAACAATTTTTTTTTACTACTTACCCATCCGTCATTGATGGTACAGGCGGTATTGGTAATGTATCCAAGGCATCAACAATATTATTCGCAGCAAGAGTGCATAAATTTAATAGTTGTAATTCGTCACAATTCTCTTCGGATGATCTCTCTTTAATAACTGGTCGATATCGTAAGAGTAATGCACCAGAATAAAGTAATCGATACAATTCTGAAAAAATAAAAGCCTATTTAACACTCTATTTTATCTTTTAATTCTTTCCTATCATTATCTTTTTCTTTTTTTACCTATATCTCTTGAAGAAACATTCGCATCTATCCTAGCCTGCCATTCCATAAGCGGGGTATCTACATCAATATCCGTATTCGAAATAATTTTTGGCATATAGAATGATACCAATATACTACGGATAGCATGTGCTACTGAGATCAATTCCAAAAGGGCACTATATACAGGTGATTTTTCATAAATTACCCTTTCTGCTTGTTCCAATAATTTAGGTAAGCGTCCCTTTGTAATTGATTTTAAAATAAATCCATTATCTGGTTCAACTTCATGTATCAACGGAAGTTCAACGTTAAAATCATCATCTCTGATGGTAAATGGTTTTCCACATGTTGCTGAAAAAAACTTGTCCTGTATATAAATGCTATATGCAATTCGTCGTCTTAGTTGTATTTCACGTTTAGATAGATGTTGGATATTAGCTTCATAAAACAAACCCATGTCTTGGCACTAAGTAAAATAATATAGTGAATATAAATAGCTTAAGCTCATATTGAAACTACTTCTTCTAAGTTATCAGTAACATACCATTCTTATGGCCTTATCCATTCATCATATAATACCGTATAATAAAAATGAAATGATTCGTTAAAGGATATAATTCAATAATATAAACATCTTAGCTCCACCTTTTATTTATCCTTACCGCTCCAAGAATAAGCCTAAGAAGTTATAATTATTTATTAACGGTTAATGTGGATTCATTCCATCTGTTCAAATTATGATAAAACTCGATTATTTATATATACCAATTGGTTGATTTTCCGCCAACGCCTTTTGAGCCTGGAGCAAGAACACCTAGCAGCATTAAAGTTTGTATCGTAGATATGCTGGGTCTAGTATAAGATTGTTCCATGGCCCCTTCCATAGCCTTTTTCCATAAATAACGTCTTGCTGCCGATATCGTTGATACCTGATTCGTCATATGTGGTTGTGAAGACAAAAAATGACATCCTACTGCAGAAATAGCCAAAAAAAGGTATTTGTCAAGTGGTTGAGGATATTGATAGTAAAATTCAAGTAGAAAATCATATTTGCTAATCACTTGGTCACCAAAATTAGCAAAGTGAAAAAAGCTAATGATTATACATTGTTAAATATCAGTATCCATGTTTTTCTTTAATATATCCCATTGTTGTAAAGTTTAAACTTGACTGTTATACTGCACCTTTCAATCATGCATTCTAACAATTCTAACGTCAATCCTGGAATTTCTTGTACCAAATGAAGATATCGTAAATATGGATTTTCTATTAATGTGATATGTTGTTGTGGACGTATCATGGATAATGATGATGATGTCAACTGAGGGGGTAAGAATATGTCTGGTAATAATCCTGTTCCTTGTCGTTGCAGCTCAAGCGTTGTATCACTATACAAACTAAGACTGTTATTGAAAACTTCAGGTTGAAGTTGAATGACATGATTTCTTGTTTGATTTTTTTTTCGTTCTTCATCCAGAAGCTTTTCAAGCAACTGCACGCGGGTTTCGAGTGATTTCGTGTAGCGTTTTGAGGGAGGTCCCAACTTTTTTCTATTGGAAAGAAATTGGCATTCGATTTTGTTTTTTAAACAGAATGCACAAGGAATCTGTATATTGGCATTGCATCGGACTTTACGTTTACGACAATTATCACAGCTTTTACTGTTTCTCTCGACTTTCGAACTGGAATGACTTGGTGTGGTAATAGATGCAGTGTTAAGTTGTAGGACAGGTTGAGTTGGTAAAGTATGTTGTGATGGTAATATTGATTCCTCCATCGTCAATTTTATTTTATTTTTGGTCTACTTGAGATGGTTTATGAAAAGTTGTCGTAGTGGGAGTAGGGTATGTTATTAAGTGTAAATGATTTGGCTTTACTCTTCTTGAATATAATAAACGATAATAGAAGGAAAAGAAAAAAAAAAACAACCGCAAACAAGGCCCACTAATGAATTTTCACACGGAGATCATCAGAAATAAATTAATTAGGGCTGTAGAGAGCTTATTCCCAGTGATAGATCTTGTTAGTATACTGGCATTAATGCAACCCACATGATATTATGATGGATGAATTTTGTTATAGATAACATTCTTTGATAATATATTCTCTATTAGTTATTTGAAAATAAAGCAAAGTCTAATTTGTTACGTAACAAATGGGAAATGGCAGTGCTGATATTAATTCATCTTGTCCAAATGTACATATTATGTCTAATTTTTCAATTCGTTACTGTTTACGTACATATAGCTGCGCAACAAACTTACCTTAATAACTATTAAGAATGTTTCCGTCAAATGTATAAAGAATCAGTATTCTTTGTAGCTTATTTTTTTTTTTTTGTTTTGATTTTTTCATGTGATATTACAAAGCTATTTCTTGTAAAGAAATAAAATAACTGGACCGTAAATAGAACAACATGAACGTTTCTTGTCTCACGTTTACGCGTTTAAAAACGCGTGTGTTACCTAAAAATTAATTTTTTTTTTTACGCTTTTTGTCCTACAAATCCGCGTTTCTAATGCAATTAATATGATTCTTCGACCACAATATACACAACGTCCCATCGAAGTTTTGGTAATCAATCTTTTCTTTTTTTTTTTTTACACAATGCAGCATCTATTTTCTCGGATTATTAATAGAATCTATAAAGCTTGTAGGACCAGCTAATAGTGGTAAACGAACATTAGCAGATCAACTTATTTCATGTCGTGACACTTTTATATCCATGTAAATAAACTATATATACCATGCTTCACTGAACAATTTGTATACTTATTGACTGAATGTTATACATGTTTTATGTAGTTCTACCAATGAAGAATTACCAAAAAATGCGTTTGAAATTTTAGGTCATGTTGATTTTATTTTTTTTGTTGTCGACATGACTAATAGAGAAAGTCTAGTAGTTTTCGAAAGAGCCTTAGAACACATTGCACCTGAATATTTAGTCAATCGTTGTGCTGTTCTAACCACCAAAAGTAAGTTGCGTTTTTTTCAAAAGCTATTCTTTTTAGCTAGTAAATAATAATAATATATCTTTTTCTTTTTTTAAGTTGATAGATTACAAAAGTCGCTGGTTGATGAAAATAGAGTACAATTTATTATTGATCGTTATACCCCTGATATGCAGTTGTTCCGGTGTAATCTAACCGTAAGTAGCTTCGTTTTATGGTTGAATCTGTATTAAAAAAAAAGACAATAATAACAGGCATATTTATTGTTAGGATAATCAAGAACGGCGAAAGTTATGTGATCAAATGACTCGACTTATTCGAATCAATCAATTACAACAAAAAGATATTACGATGTCCTTAATTAAATCAGCTGTTTATTATAATCATTTTCCATATTCATTTCGTCAACCCGACGATTCTGAACAGACACCCACGTATCAAACAGATAATAGTGAGATACTATCTCCAACGCTAGGTCAAGATAACGATAACAACAGTGATAATGATGATTTTAATGAGGGTGGTCATGTAAATGAAGACGACCTTAAAGAAGTTGAACAGGTCAGCGAGAACAAAATGGAAGGAGATGAACATGTTACTGAAGATGACAACAAACAAGAAGAACATGTTAATAATAATAAAGATGTCAATATGGATGAAAATGATATGAATAAAAACCAAGTAGATAAATAATAGTAAATTATTGAAAAATAAATAATAAGTTATAATATTTCATGAAAAAATATGATGTTTAAAATAAACTAATAAATATTAACGACCTATTAATAAATTAAGGAATACTAAGCGTGTTTTTGTGTGTATGTGTGAAAGTGTAGAAATTAAAAAAAAAGAGATAAGTAACGGAGATAAAATACAAAAAGAAATTGCAAAAAAAAAAAAAAAAAATGAAAGGAAAGGGTTATATTTATATGTAAAAACTGTGCACTTGTTTATACCTACGTTATTATTGTAATAAAAGAGAATGTATGGGTTGGGTAGATGGATGAATGTGTGTGAATCTTTTTTTTTTATATCGGTATCATCATTTATAAAATGCAAAAGAAAAAAAAAATATAATTAATAGATAGAGTTTACAAGAATCCAGATTCTTGTAAAAGTCGTGTAATTTTCTCGTCTTCACGCTCTCTATAATAAGAATCAGTGATAATGATAACGATTAGTACACTTGTATATATATATATATATATATATATATGTGTGTGTGTGTGTGTTATCGAATAAATAGGCTTACCTAGGTTCCAATTTCAAACTTTCATTATATAACTGCTCCTCGTCCCGCGTGCTTTGCAGATTAGCTTGAATAAATGACTGAAGTTCCTCAACAGGTTTCAGGCGGTATAATGATGATTGGTATTGCTGAATCTCGCGAATAACCTCGGCAGTTTTGGCACGTTTAGCAAAATTAATCAATTCTTTGGATTTTTTCAAATAGTTGGGATTACCATCTTCTATAAAAGTAAGATCTTGCAAGTAGATACCCAAAAACGGTATACATGGAGGATTAATCGAATGAATGATGGCTCGATATTCGGTAAAGTTACGATTTGCTCCCATCAATTTACGGATTTGTGATAAGATCTGGTTGGTTCGTGCACCCACCATTTCCCATGTTCGTTTCAAACGACCCACAGAACTATTATCAAAGGCCGATAACACAGCCATACATGTATTGAAGTTGTTCAATAATCGGCATTTCTATCATTGACAAAAAAAAACAGCAATATGAGCACTTTCTTCGTAGCATACATACACCTACATACACAGATTGTAAAATGTGAAAATGACTAACCTCAGCTACTTGAACCCAATATTTAATAACATTACTGCGTTTTTTGATATCACTTTGACTCAAAATAGCATCAGAAACCCATGATGTCACTTCATTACAATATTCAATGGAGGCACGAATGTTGACTGCCACATTACCCGCTTCATCATTTGAGTCCTTTGACCAAGCTTTATCCAAACATTCGACAGGACGAATCGAACTATACAGATTAAAATCCATAATCGTCAATTGACGTGCCATTTCCAGCGTATCAATATCCATCAACTTGAATTTTTTACGATTCCGTGGCATAATAGGCTCCGGTGGATCTGGCAACGTTAACACCATTTTTTTCAACCCCCCTTGACTTTCATCTTCTTTACGCATCTTGATCAATCGTTCTAGTTGGTCAGCAGAAAAGCTCAATGTAGATCGAATACTTGTGTTGGTAAATTCTTGTAATCGATCCAAAATAATATAATCATCCTCGTTATAATACAGTTCCAGCCAGTTTTTGAGGACATTAAAAACACGTAAGCGGACCAATTTGAGCTTCTTTTGTGTCCAGGTTTCAGTTTCTTCTTCTGTCATACCCTCTGGGGGTTTCAAATTATAACGTGCTTCCAATAAATCCAAAAGTTCAATAGATGTACAAAATGATCGATAGGTTAACAAGAATGTGTTGATAAAATTCATATCGAGGTAATCATGTAACGTTAATCGCTCGACTAATCCACGTAACGTTCCTCCTTTAACATAGCCTTCCATGTTGAACACGATTTCGTTAGCATCATAGTCGTATTCTAAGAACCATGGTCGTTCATTGACAGCTGGTTTGGCAGCTGCTGCGACAGCAGCTGGTGCATCGTCACCAAAGAATTTTTTGAGTTTACTATTTGTGTTCTTGGTTGGTGAGCTTGGCGTATTTCCACCACTACTAACGGTCGACGAATGTTGTGGCAAACTGCTATCATCTCCAGGTGTGACATTTGTAGAGGAATCAGCTTGTGAAGTTGCTGCAGTTGATTCAGTTAAGGTTGCGGGTGTAGTTGTTGATAATTTTCTTGCTTGTTGTTGATGTTGTTCATTATCTGATAGAAGTTCAATAGGCACAGTGCTTTCATGTGTTCCGTTATCATCAGTACTGGATCCTTCTTCGACCACATCATTTTCATCCTCATCTTCTTCGTTAATGGCGGTTTCCATCAATGCTGTTGGATTAGGTGTTGAAGTTCCTCCTGTCGCTTTGACTGGTACAGGTTCTTTGGTAGGTGGTCTATTCATTTGCCGCTCATGCACCAGTTTACCAACACATGCACAGATATTTTGAATAGGTAAACTAACACCAGCAGCAGCACGTTCCACGTCACGCACCACATTTTTGAGAGACACAGTTTCATCCGTCATACATTGCATCCAGAAAAATAATAACCCCAATCCATCCGATAATTGTTGTCGATCGGCTTTAAGTTCTAACATTAAAGGAGATGCATCCACACCATTAAAGTCAATATCCTCAACGATACCAATGAATTGGCCAGTTTGGTTGGCCAAATTACGGAATTGGGTAAACATCAATGCGGCCAGTGAAAATCTTGAACTATCTTGTCCACCATCACGACGAATACTTGAAAGCATCGCATCAATGGATTCTTGCATACTTGTTCCATACGCTTCCAAATTATCTGCCAAGTCACTTTGCAGTGCATATTTCGCTCTCTGCTGCTGCTTATTCAGTTCGTCAGCTTTCTCTTCACCGTCAGCACTATTCCTGTCTTGATTATTTTTATCATACTTATTATTCTCTTCTCCCGGGGGGATTAAATTTGGGTCCATATGCTGTACAATGACTGGGATATCTTGACATGTTTGAACGAAATTTCGAACGGCTAATAATAGTTCACTTGAATCTGAAAGCATTTTTCCAATGTTATCTTCGGAACTATCCGCACTTAATTGAGAAGATAAGACGAGTTTGGACATAGATGCCATCATGGCACGATGATGGGCTCGAAGTACCGAATTGGTCTTAATATACACAGATTCCTTGTCAATGGTACCGGATGTTACTAACATCATCCGAATGGCATTCACAATAGCTGCTGCATAAGGCATAAACATATTTTTTTGTGCATTTTTGGCGGCTGCATTGAGGTTATGAATAGATAATGCAATATGAGCTGATAATTTGTTCCAAGTCAATGGTTCATTACTATCCACAATTGATGTACGACGAACAGAGGCTTGACGAGATGGTGAACGTGGTAATGGTTTTGGTGGTGGTTGTTGAGATGGTGTTGATGTGGATTTAAATGGAAAATCGTCAGGTAAAGGAGGTCGCCAAGATGGATCATCTATTTCTTGTGGTGTAGTCACTTTTTCTTTCTATTTTTTTTATAATAATACCTAATTCCTTAGTACAGCACTCATATATGTATATAAAAAGAAAAACATCTATTTTGCCCTGTTCTTCTCTCGAAAACAAAAAAAAAATTACCAACGCATTGATAGTCTCAATATCGGTTATATTTAACGTAGCTTCTTGAGTCACAGTATTTAAATAATACTCTCGTCCTTGTTGGTTAATTTTTTTTATCCAGGGATATGGGATTTGTGTAACCTATCACACAGAAATAAATATAAAAATACACATATGTGCGCCCCCTCAAATTAATTAAAATCAACTGATCTACAACAAAAAAGAGACAACTCTGGTTATGTATCGATTGTCTGTGTGGAGCAACCAGAAACAATGTATATCGATACAAGGGATAAAAATAAGAAAGGGGCTCAACCAAGAAGTACCTTTTCTGAGTTTGACATGTTATCTAACCTATCAAGTGGTGCTGTTGGTGGCTGTGGTGGTAAAGGTGTATCATCCCAAGGTAATCGACTATCCACTGATTTAAAATCATAATCGTCTTCTTCAACAGATCCATTAGCATAAGAAAGTTCATCCTCAAATTCTGATTCCGATGCGTCATCTGGATGACTTGATCGCATTTCACCTGTCGTATTGTTATAATAATAACAATCTGTTCCATCTTCAGTGAGTTGTAATGTCCAATTGGGAGGTAAAGAACGTAGCTTTTTGTTATTATCTTTGGTGAACGAATTGACTGAATCTTTACGTGAATGACGATTAAATGCTGTTGATGCTGATGTCGTTGTTGTTGTCGGCTGATATTGTGGATAATCCATGATATCGATGTTATTGGTATAAGGTAATGAAAGACGATATTCGCTGTTCTTTCGTAATGGAACACCATTTCGGGTACGTGGAGTAACAATATCAGATTCCTCGGATGCTGTCGACATATAACGTCCATGGGGAGATCTCTATTTATGTAAATAGTAGTAATTGTTTAAATATGATTATATTTCTCTTCCAATTTTTTTTACATATATTTTTGTTGAGTGTGTGAAAAGTTCAAAAAGGGAAACAAAAGTTATAATGATCCAAGAAGTAGAAAAAAAAAGGAGTTCAATAACAGTAGGAGAAGAGTCAAAATAGATAACAATGAAAGTATATTATTATTATATTTACCTCCTCGCGATATATGTCATCTGTTCTACCAGTAGCAGAATTATCTTCATATTCATAATCTTCCACTATTTGAACATAGTTACTAGGGAACCAGCCTCGAATTCCATTACACCTATTTTTATAAGATATTTTTCTCGAATTATTACCATGGCAACAAAATATATAAAAAAAAGAACGCGTTAACATTTTTTTTGTGAAGTTGTTATTTATTTACCAGCCATCCCACCATCCAGAATCCAACTTTGTAAGTACTTCAATGTAGTCGCCTTGTTCAAAACTCAGTGACGAAGGGTCATTGGAATTGAATGGGTATCGAGCTTGGACCCTACACAAGATGGGCACCTTGGACATTGAGGTACTTTTTTATATATTCCAAGCTGAAACTTCGTTTTGGTTGTGTAATAAACTATTTTTCGGTGGTTTTTTTTGTTCTCTTTTGTTGGTATGCGTAGTATAATATTAATAGTTTAAAAGAGACTCATGTATAAAAAAAAGAAATGAGGTTCTTTTTTTTTTCTTCTCCTGGTATTATGTATAGGAAGAAGAAGAAAAACCCTTTTGTCTTATGAGTGTGTGAAAAGTAAAATAATAATAAAAAAGGCGGAGTCCACACTTATTGTTTCGAAAAGAAAAAAAAGAGGGAGCAATTATCACCATTAATTATTATTTGAGGATTAAACAAGAAGGTATTTCAAGAAAACAAGGTTGTGCAAAGTTTAGCGGGTCATAGCGGACTAAAGCTGTTATACATTGTGTAACATATATGAGAATAGCTCCGCTGAAAAATGACATTAAAAGGTTTGCATCACACGCTACCATTCTAAAAGTTCTCGTTTATAGAGCAGGCCCGCGCACTCTTTACCACGTTTTGGTCTTCCACGCATGGCATTTGATATTTTTGATCCTAACACAAGATCGCTTTTTCCTCCTCTTCTTCCAAAAAGTGATGAGAAAAAGAAATGTATATAAACGATAGACGGTAATATACTATACTCCTTTTACAAACAACGTTCTTATTAATATTTTTTTGTTTACAATTTTTAAATTTACTTCTCCTTTACTCATTTGATAGAAATTATTGAATTATGTATTTCGGGGTTAAGAAGAAGTTATAAGACTATCCATGTATCACTGCATACAAGTTTATAATCTCCACTTTTATTATTATTTATTAGGTGCTCTATTTAATATTTTTTGATATAATTATTATTAGTCTCAGAGTGTAGACCTACTGTGTTTTCGGTAGTACCAAAAAGAATAGACACAATTTTTAGTACTTCACAGCTACTTCCGTATCATTTTATTTATTATTAAACTTCTTGTTCTTTCATTGTTGCCTATTTGTTCGTTGTTTCTGGCTTACGTATTATTAATCTTGTTTGAGTATATATCAAAGGACTAGTCGAGATAAAATAATATTAAGAACTGGGGTTCTTTCTTCCTGTACTACTTTTTTTGGATGTGATTTCTTATATTTTTGTTGGGCCATGGAAGGTTGTAATATTTAGCTCCTTTTATTAAGAGTGATATTTTTATATGGGCATGGGAAGTGCATAATTATTAAAATATTATATTATGAAGCAGTTGTAAGTCCATTCTGGTAAAACATTAGACGTACAGATAATAAAAGAAACCCTGTTACGTTACACCAACCCTTCTTTTTATTAATCAACTTTACACTTTCCATTTAAATGGAAACCTCTTAACAAAGTTGTGTGCTGTAACTACAAATCCCTAAAGCTTGAAATACTTATCACTAACAACAAAAATGATAATAGTAATGAGAGAAGACTATTGTAAAAGATATCGACGAAATAATATATCAACTGATACTTCGCATTACTTGTTTAAGTAAGTAAACAATATTGCTGTTTTTGATCATTATCGTTGAACATCACGATTTCCATATGCTGGTCCCGTCGATTTAATAGTTTGGGAGCTGTTTGGGATGTAGGTACAAGGCAAATTGCTTATTTCTGTAGAATTTATGCATTCACATGATACTTTTATAAAGTTTTCTTTCAAAAATAGAATTTTACGTTCGTAAAGATCCATTCAAGAACATTGCTAGTGTGTCATTATTTATTGTCTGTTTTTCTTGTTTACTTCAATCTGCATGTTTCAATAAAGCCTAAAGTATTATGGTAGCTACACACAATTAGCGTATTTATATAGCATAAAATAATTGCTATTTAGCCTCAAAAGCAAAGCATTAAGCTATAAACAAATGGATTATAATTTTCTTCTTATAAGTCCCAGTAGCGACAGTTCAAGATGAATTTAGATAATATATATATGAACGTATCGTTGTGAATGGTTCTGTGACCATGTCTATCAAGACGTGTGAGAAATCAACATCATGAAGTCACAGTAGAGTTCTTACAGTATTTCTGACAGAATCTTGAGATATTTAGCGTTTTACCTATATTCGTGTGTGTAGACCGCTGAGTGTATCTCACTCATCTCCGTGCAAGAATATCTTTAAGATAACGTTTATAATCGAAGAAACTGGCAAATAGATGGACGTTCCCTCTTCTTGTGGTGGTTAAGCACATAAGAAACACAGGTTTTTTCTACTTTATTGATTGTTTTTTTTTATTCTTTTATTATCAAGGCGGGCACTGACTCGAATTATAAACGATATTATGCTTACATCGCTTAGCGCTTATTTACACCATTGGTACATAAAAGGTCTTAGCAGACGTGTCAAAGCGACGTGACAATAGAATTATTTTTGAAAAATTACTTTGCTTTCCGTAATTTACATGCGGATATAGCATGATCTCGGGATTACCCAGTCAGTTGACTATTTTTACTTTCAAAATGATTATTAAAACCAATTTACATATTCTCACGTCAGGTAATGTAGACTGTGAAAAAAATGATGGCGCATTTTAGTATTTAGTTTTCTGCTATATTGAATGATTTCGACAGTGAGTCGTGTCACCAAGAGCATAAGAAAAAGAATGAACTTATATCGATTTGACCTATTTACGTATTGATGGGAGCAATTACATAGAATACTGAAAAATAATGACTTTTTTTTTGAGGATGTGAATATGTTAAAAGGTAGGAACTTTAAGGGGATTATTGCTTATTCTAGCATAAAAATAATGGGATATTGCTCTATCTATTACTATATATTATATTAAAACAACAGAAACCAAAAGAACACAGAAAAGACCTTTCATATATGTACTACAGTCAGTATATATATTTTTCTATTTAGGCTTATTACTTTTTGGGACAAGACTTGAAAAAGTGGGGGATATGAAAAAGCTGGAGTCATCTGTTTTTGGAAAAGATATCAATCACATAGAAATATTAATAGGATCTAAAATAGAGTACTGGTGGAAAAACGAGTAACTCCATGGTTTGCAATCTATTTAGGCAGGGATGCCATAATTCCGCTTTTTCCAAAATGAAACCTGAAAACAAAAAGAAAATTGACCACAAAGGGTCCAACCTGGGAAGACAACTGAAAAACCCGGCCATATGAAAAATGCGAGCTGCAAAAATAATGGGGAAATTTTTTTGTGATTGCTAACTGTTTTGATAGTGGTAATTATATTTGAAAATATTTCAATAACTGGTAATGATCAATAAAAAACGGTTACAAGGCATGAAAAGGTATTTTAAGCATATTAACAAGGCGTAACGATCTCAACGACAAAGCATTGATTTTTTAATCGTTATTAGTGAATACGTAAAGGAAAAAGGACGTTAAAAATAGGTGAGTTTGAAGAAAATTATATCAACAGATGACACGTTGAGGCATAACAACTACTCATGAAAATCTATGTGATTAGTCTTTTTTTAGCATGATCATATTGGTTATTTGAAAATCAGTCAAAAACGTATATGTATGTATGGCCCAAATAAAGCATAATACTGGGAGATGTCAACAACGATAATGATAAATAATATGAATATTCAAACAACTCTAGAATGTGTTCTTTACACCTCCGAAAACGAGCTGAACATATTATAAGTTTGGTAATAGTTAAGAAAAAGAGCGATAGTGTACTTGTAGCAAAATAATTAGGGGAATCGCTACGGACACCACATATTTTAGCCTTACGGACACCCCACAAATAAAAAGTTATCGAAGAAGTTCTTACACAATATAAACGATAGTAACCGCGTTATCAACACCAATAGCGCTTATTTGACCGTTTGTATATAACAATAAAAGTACGTATACGTTATTCCTTGTTTGTATTGTCTTCATACGACTACAGCTCTCAGTTGTGTACATAACGATATAGTGGGAAAAGTTAAGAAATATTGAATGCTATTCATAAAAAGTTGAACTGCTAATATAACTTTCATAAATATTTTTAAGTTATATAACGGTAATAACTGTATAGAAAGTGTATAAGTGGCTGTATGCAACGTAATTATATCAGATTGTTGTGTGCCTTTGAAAAAAAGTACAAAAGTGGGGTGTCCGTAGCAATTCCCAATAATCATACATGGGTAATACAATGCCCACCCAGCAGGTAAAACAGTTAGTGCGATTCCTGGAACTGAGCCATACAAGCAGATAGAATAATTAAAATTCTACACCTTAGTAGTGAGAATATTTTCCTTTCCTCCTCATTTTTCCTTGATTTAAAGATGTTGTTACTGTATTAATAGATAAAGTTGGAAAGAAAAATGAAATGTCTGACATATCAATCCTTAGTGACTTTTCATTATACTCGAAAGAATCAAATAGAATAGTTGTCACGAACTCCGCGTTGTTTGTAAGCAGTACATCTCTTCTGTTAATGGTTTTTCGTATAAAACTATGACAGCAATTAACAGATTAACGGACGATTGTCTTGAACTGATATTATCTAATTGTGGTTCATGTCCGATAATCTTATGTACATTATCCCAAGTATGCAAACGATGGCGAACTGTCGTTCATCGACCCACTATGGTGAGACACTCAAAGCTATTTATTAAACTTGCTTTTTTATATTTATTATCTTCAATAATGATATTCACATGAAAACATGCGCATATATACATACATGCTTTCTTTTTTATTCTTCCTGAATCGCGTAATGCTGTTCCACTTTAACAAATGTTTTTTTTTTTTTGGTTGACCATTTGGAAACTATTTTTTCCCCACTATTTTTATCCCGATAACAAAAATAGTGGCGACAATTAACTTTGGATAAACCCAGCTTATTTGGAGGAATATATGAGAAGATATTAACAATACCATGGTTACCGGTCGATTCCGTACGTCATTTAATTGTTTCCAAACCATTGGAAACTCAACGTCATTCACATTTATATCCTTTGAAGGGACTATCGGGTTTATTATCAACCGGTGTGTGTCAACTCACAACACTTCGTTTATGTCTCAGTGAAATTGATTCTCTAATCCATCAATTATTGTTACAAACCTTGGATTCATTGGATTGTCGTAAAATCGAAACATGGTGTGCATTAGGTCCGTTGGATATGCCTGGATTGATTTTGACAAATTCGTTACTACAACAAGTTACATTTCAATTTAGTGATGTGTCTGGATTCACATCCATTTTGGCCAAACCATTGACGACCAATGACAACAAGATAAATAAGATACGTATTGTGAATTTACGCGATACAGATCAAGTGGAACTAACGAGGCTCGTCACTGAGATGGTATTGATACAAGATCAAGATGTTTATGACAACAGTGACTATGGTAATGACACTGTTAATTCCAATGATTTGGTATCACGGTGGGAAGCATTTGAATCAATGCAATTGGATAAATATGGTTGGATATCCCAACTGCCCAATTTACGACATTTTTCATTTGGTTACTGTCATTCTTGGCCAGCTGCTGTATGGAGAAATGCAGTATTACCCCGTTGTTCAATATTGGAAACCTTGGAATTATATGGCTGGATGCGTTTAAACAGTCCTTTACGAAAGAAACTGTTAGACAATAGCTATCCTCAATTATCGGTTCAAAAACATGCAGAAGATGCCATTAGTTCATGTTTTGCCGAGTTAGGTGACCATTTACAGACATTAAAGTTGGTGGACTTCTGGGCGTCTGGCAGTATGAAATTACCGACTCCTCGATATTTTCGACATATACAACAACAGCAGGAACAGCAACAACAAACATTATCAATGTCAACAACGGCAACGACAGTAGCAACCAGTAGCAGTACACATAGAAAAAAGATCATTTTACAATATACCTCAGAGTCGTTCAAAAAAGAAGAATCCTATGCAGACCTCATGTTGAATGATATATATGATTTTATCATTCATCATAGAACCCATTATGAAGTATCTGTTCAATTCGATTCCATTTGGGAACCTCACCATCAACAATGGCTAGAACAAAGAAATGAAATAAAATAATTATGCATGTTTTTTTTTCTTTTCTCTTTTTTTTTTCGTTTATTAGCGTTCAAATTACGTAACAAAAAATAACATTTATATATGAGAGTTTACGAAAATGAAAGTGAGGGGGAAGTGGAGTAAGTCGACAAAATAAGGAAGATAGAACATGATATATAAATAAATAAAGAAAAGAGGACGAAAGAGGCATATAGAGAAAGTATATGATATACAAGAATTAAGATGGAGAATAAGCTGTTGCAATAATATATATTTTTTAGAAAAAAAAAGGTAGGAAAAGGGGTAGAGAAAATAAATAAATTTGTGAGTTAGATGGTTGAATAAGTGTAAAGTGAGAAGTTTTGGTGTTGAGTGTAATTGCGAGTGAAAATGCGTAAAGGTATAGTATGATATAATAATAAATGATAAGAATAAGTGTAATAATTATAGTAGTATGGAATGACAAAATTAAAGAAAGAAAAAAACTGAATCAACTTTAAAGCTTCAATAAAGGACTCAGGAAACGACGTGCAGCTTTCCTTCGTAAACTGCTACTACTACTTGGCGTTTTGGATTTCTTTTGCTGTGATGTATGGTGTGTTTTATTTGGATCTAACTGTAAACTAAACGATAGCTTCAAATCCAAATCTGCAGAAATACCACCAAAATCAAGATCTTCCATTTCATCTGCTGTTGATGCTACAGATAATTCCGGAACAACTCTTTGATGTTGCGGGGTAATGGATGAAGAGGATGGGGTCAAAAGTGGTTCAGCTACAACTAATGATTCACTCATTTGTTGACGATATGCATAAGCAACTTCGTCCAACATGGATCCATTGGTATTACGACGTTTAGCATAACGCGCTTTATCGTCTTGTTGCTGTTGTTGTTTATCATCATGTTGTTTCACTTTTTGTTGCATTGATGAAGTTTGTAATGACGCTTGTTTCTTTTTTTGCTGCTGCTGCAATAACTGTTGCTCTTCATGCTGGACCATTTTTTGCTGTTGCTGATGGCTATAGTGGTGCTGATCTAACGCATGTTGAAACTGTTGTTGAGGTGTTGCACGATGATCATCGAGATGGAAACTGTCGATATCTGAAAGCATACTGACACTGCCACGTTTCCTTGCAGGTTGGAACGTTGGGTAGAAGTCATTATATAACTCTCGTTCTTTAAGCTGTTGTTCATCAATTCGATCCATTGTCCGTCTTTTATGATCTACGGATAATTCATCATCCCATCCACTACTACTGCTATCTCGTCCCGCGTTCATTGCAGTATTATGATTAATATTGTTATTACCGACCAGCGGCGGTGATGTTGTTGTTGGTAATGGTTGTTCAATCATTAATGATTCTGGCTCTTGAGTCACTATTGTCGCTGAAGATAAAATTTGTTGTTGTTGCTGTTGTTGTTGCATCTGTTGATGTTCTTCTTCTTCAATAAATCGTTCATCAATAAATGAATATCCGTCAAATACTTGTTGTATATCTTGAGACAGATCAACTGCTGAAGGAATTGGCGTAAGCACAGCGGGCATTTCCAAGAAGGAAGGGTCAAAATTAGAGAAATCCAAGGAAGATCGAAGGTTAGGAACGTAAGGAGGAACTAAACGACGATGATATACATCTTCCCAATCAATACCAGAGAAGTACATATGCTGCTTGATTTCATCCACGCCATGATACCCAAGTCGTAAACTTGGATCACGTTCCAATAATGCTGACAAGAATTCGGCTGTTTCGAAATCTGTATCAGGTGGAAACTCAAGTGGATCTTGCAATACTCGACGATACATTTCCGAATGATTATCTGCCCAAAAAGGTGTAATTCCCGCTAACATTTCATATAAAATCGTACCATAAGCCCAATGATCAATACCGAATGAATAAGGTTCACCAAGTAATGCTTCTGGTGCCAAATATTCAGCTGTACCACAAAACGTTTGTGTTACTCGTTCCACATCACCTACTTCATCATGGTCTTGACCCGTTGTAGCAGTAATGAGCCATTTGCTTAATCCAAAATCAGTTAATAGAATATGCCCATCGGCTGTTAACAAAATATTTTCTGGTTTCAAATCACGATATAATACACCTAATCGATGAAGTTCGCCCATTCCGTCGATAATTTCGGCTGCATAAAATAATGTACGCTCCTTGGAAAATGTTGAACAGGTGCTCATCTGAGTTGCTAGGTCACCGCCACAATAATAATCTGTTACCAAATATAGTCTGTGAACATCTTGAAAGGATGCATGCAGTTTGGCAAGAAAAGGATGATTTATTCCCGACAAAGTACCCAATATGTCGCGTTCTGCAAGAGTATGTGTGATTTCGCGCTGCTCTATCACGAGTTCTTTAACAATACTTTTAAGGGCATAAAGTTCATGGGATGTTCGAGATCGGACCAAAAAAACCTTTCGAACAAAATTTTTTTTGACTTAGTAATCTTGTTATCTATCGCACATTCTTGTTTTTTTATCCATCCAATATTATTATTACCTTGCCCATACATCCTTTACCAAGAACTTTTATCATTTCCAAATTTTCAAAAAAGTCATATTTCTTAGGAACTTCCGGCTCTTCTTCATCGTCACCATCGAAATCTTCTGATTGTTGTTGGTGGCACTGGTGATGCTGTTGTATTTCAACATCATCATCGTCATCACAATCGTCATCATCCTCTACTAAAAGTGGCTCATTTCGGATAGGTGATTGCGGTACGACAGCATCATCTTCATCATTGTTGTTATTGTTATTGTCATTATGAATAATATCAACTTTAGATGCAGGAACAGTTGGTACCAGTCGAGAAAGTGGAGTATTTGGTGGGGGTGATAATGGTCTTTGTTGCTGTGGTACTAAAGCTGATTTTTCTACCTTCTTTTTTGTTACTGGCTGTATTTGATATTCCTTTGGTAATGGAACAGGTAATGGCGGAGATTGCGCCTCGTGTTGTTTTTGTTGTTCTTTGTGTGATTGCTTTAGCTCAGACTTGGAAACACACCTGTCCTCATCCCGCTGAACAGAAAAAAAATCTCGAAAAATACTTGACGATCGGACTACAGGTTCTAATGAACATTTATGCAGATAACGTTGAATCTTTTCAGCATTGGTTCGATGACTACTGTGTGGTAAAGAAGTCAAGAATTGTCGAAAACTACGTCGTTTATCCGATGTGGATGATGATGCAGCTGTCCCCGTGGTTGATGATTCTTCTGTTAATTTTGGAAAAGGGACTTTTACTCGCCGATAATGAGTCTTGATCTTTATTAATTATATTAATGAAAAATATGTATCAGTTTATTAATCTATATACATTCCTTTCCCTTTCATTTATATATATTTGTATATAATATTTTTTCTCTCCTCCTATTTTCTCACTATAAATTCCCTCTCTTTATTTACCAAACGATCAAATTCGACAAGGTCAGGTACGTAGCGAACTAAAGATAAAACATGAGTGTCCGTTTCCACCACGACATTCAACACCTGTACAAACAATGAGGATTCCACATGACGGTTTAACAACCAACTAACATGCTCTTCTTGGTGCTGTGGTTGTTGTTCATTCGACACAGTGGCAGTAATCTGTGACACGGCAATAATAAAGGCCTTCATAGTATTATATGAGTCTCGACTACAAAGCAACGAACTCTAGTTTATTATACAAAATATCGTTGGTTGATCCTCTTTAAAATACCGCTTATATTAATATATACATATATATTTATTTTATACTTTTGCTGCAACGTAACAAAGAATATATAAAAAAACAAAAAAACTAGAAACATTATACCTTGAAAGGCGTTAAAATGGTCGTCTAATGGCAAAGGAGGGCAATGGACTGAGAAGAAAGAGAGAAAAAAGAGACGTGAGGGATAAAGGAAGAGGAGGAGAGGAGATAGCGAAAGAGAGAGAAAATAAAAGGAGAAAAGAAGAAAAAGAGTGAGTGAGAGGAGAAGATTGTGTTGTATTTTATTTTTCGCAGGTTAATTGCGGTGATGGGCGCAAAAAAAAAAACACAATGTAGGATTTTTTTATACAAAAAAATACCTTGAAGGACTGGAGTTATTTGTTTTTTTTATTGAATTGAAGAGGGGGCGAAGAGAGAGAAAAAAGGAAAAGAAAAAAAAAAGGGAATTAGAACGGGTACTAAGGCAACCGAAGCAGCGGGATTTGGTACATGCCACATGGTACAATAGAATTGTGCAACGTATAGATTTTATTACTTTTTTTTAGATGATTGGATGATCGGATGGTTGAATAATATATATATATATATATACATAACATATTTGACTACATTTTAAATTATTATTAATAATGAATAAAATATCATTATCATTCCAATCATTATCATCATCATCATTGTTGGCGTTGTGTTTGTAATACTCAATGATTGCTGTTGATTTGCTTTTGAATCATTTTGTTGTTTATGTGATGCTGATGTAGTGTTGGTTGTCATGACGATTGTTGTACCGTTATAAACAGGTGCATTCGTTGCACCGCAAGGAAATGATCCATCACATTGTAAACGGCATACCTTGGCCACATTACCATGTTCACCTAAATGTTGACAGGTGCCCTGGCATAATGCAAGATCGATGCTACACATTTTTTTCGGTATAGGAAAACTGTTTAAAGGCTTAGAATACTTGCCGATCATTTTCTTATCATCGTTACTACCATTGCTACTCATATTGGTATCACTATTATTGCTACTGCTGCTATTCAAACAATAGCATTCCCAATTGAGTGTTTCTGAATCACATTTTGATTCCTGTTTTTGGGAGCACGCGTCTGCACAGGCCGCTTTGGTTTCGTTGCACAATTTTTCTCTTGTGTCTCTAGGAATGGAACCAATCGATACGCCTTTTTAAGAATGTATTTGGTGTGGGTAAATGTATCAAAATATATATGTAAAAAATATTTAACATGTGAATATGTTCATCGGGTGTATCTACATTATTTCTCTCCATAAGTTAATTTGTTACCTTGACATCGTTGTGAGATAATAGGAATGATTATCAGCGACAAGATAATACACACATGAAAACGATTCATAATCATACACAAATTAAAGTAAGAAGATCAGCAGAATATGAATTTTTTTTGGGGGTTAGGGAGGAGAGATAAAGCTATTTTTTACATGGTTTTTAAAAAGAAAATGCAGCGCGGCGGAATTCTCTATTTTTGGTAATTCTACTGAGGAGGTATAAGTTCCTCTTTTTTCCACGTAACTTTAAAAATATTATTATCCACATAATGTCAATCGCTGGAACGCGTTGCTTTTTACGCATGGGTGACGATCCAACTGAAAACGCAAAGTAAGATAATTTATACCGTGTTCAAATTATAACAATACTTATAATCCTTGTTTCGTTTTGATAGAACTGTACTAGATTTTGTTATAATGCAATTACAACAAAAAACTGCGCATTCCAATCAAATCTTTCAATCTTTTGGTGCTGGTACGATGTATACAACACGTCCTTGGGCTCTTGTATTTGTTTATAATTCACAATATTTGTCAAATGCCATCAATAATGATATCTCAAGGTTAGAAAATCGCCAATGGTTGGAAAGTATACAAGTTTGGTAAGATATTTACCTCTCTCTCTTTCTTTCCCTTTCATTTTTATATTTTATGGAACGATAAGAATCTAATGTATAAATAATTTTTTTTAGTCAAGTGGAAAATATACATCAGATTCGAGCTATTTTATGCGCATTACATATACAACAACAGTCAACATATAATTCATCACAATCAGACATATTATCTTGGATACAAAATGAGCGTGATAATCAACCTCCATGTTTAATTGTTGTCAAAGATTTATTACAATGGATGAAAGATTCTAATCGAGATACTTTGTAAGTAAATATTATATCCCACCCTTTTTAATTCGAACCAAAAAAAAAATTGTTATGCTTATGTAATATCATAATTTTCAAGAAGGGGCGATTTAAACAAGATACTTTGCTTATTAGTGGAGACATGTTCCTATCTTACTAATCATGCGCGAAAGGTATGGGATGAACCTTTTGGATTACAAACAGAACAAACAACGGATTTGTTAGTGACGGATGACACAAACCTTTCCGAGAATGATAGTTTGCTTAATATCATTTCCTATTATTGCGACTCGATCATTTGAAAGGAAAACAATTGCGGAGTTCCTGAGAAGAGCTGGATACCAAGCCCGTTCCATTGAAAAACTTGTTTGTTTGTTTTATCTGAAACATTTTTCTTGATATTATATAATACATGGGTGAAAAACAATTCAAGTTGGATACATATTCATTAGACGAATGGCTTGAAAATGACTTACGTGCATCTGGTATATTGAACAAACAAAATATCAAGAAAACCCAAAATAATGCCTCTTTAACAAACAGTGATAGTAATACAACGAGAACAACAACAACAACAACAAACACCAATGACAGCTGCTGTGGAAGTAGCACTAAAAGCTCATCGATTAGTATACTAACAGCATCATCAGCATTATCAACTCCATCAGAACAAATGCAATTAATACCAGAATTATTTTCGCCCATTCAACAAGAGCAACAGCAATCATTGAAACGATCTAATGACTCCAATGATGACGATTCTAAAACGCGTAAACGACAGCGTAACACTGTATGTGAATTTCATAAAATGGACACTTTACAAACCCGTGTCAAGGAAATGGAATTACGAAATAAGCAGTTACATATACGAGCCACTGTACTTGAAAGTGAGCGTGAAACAGCATTGGATAGACAAAAGCACAATTTTGATCGAATATTAGAATTGGAGAAACAACTTGCTCAAGCACAAGCAAGGTTAGTATCTCAACAACAACAGCAACAACCATAACAGGAAGAAGAGGTTACTTCATTCCCTAATACATACCCTTTTATTTTCTAATAATGCTGCACACATCAATATATATATATATATATATATATATATATATATCTTACAGAGGCATTTTTTCATTTATCTATGTACATACTATCATACTTGTTTAACTATTTCTTCGTAATTACTTAATATTTTAATATACCCTTTTAACATTCCTATAAAAAGAAAAGCAAAAACTATATATACTACTATAAACGTTTATACTTCTAAATTGTCATTATCTCTTTCTTATAATTATGTGTCATAAGCGCATCATATAAATAATAAACTTATGACCCACCATGCACATATATATTCATGACGCTAGAAATTTAAATTATATCTGATATCTTACTTTTTGTGGATAAAATATGTAAGGAAAATCAAAAGAAAGTTATAAACATATGCTTCAATTAGTAGAAAGATCGTATGTGTAAATATACTACCCCTTTTTTAGTGGTTTCCATAAGGATACCAATAATTTCAATATTACCTATTGCTTATAGAATAACGCATAAATTTTCAGAAATTATGCTATATAAAAAACTACGTCATGCTACATATTCAAAAAAGAATTATGGTTTATCTAATTAGATATCAGATGTGCGTGCATATATTCTAGTCGAATCACGAAGAGTTGTGATATTCAAATTGTCTTGCTTTTTACAATTCTCATAGTCTAGACTGCATAAAACTGGGAATAAAGAAAACTGGTTTACAGTCAGCATAGAAACAACAATATGGTGGACAAGTCTTATCTAACAAATATACATCTTTTAACTTTTAGTAATAGAACAGTGATATAAGATAGAAAAGGTAATACAATAATACCGAGCTTTACATACAGTATAAATTAGTCGCAATAATAGTTAGCACATTTAATTATAATCTATTCGTTTGAAATAATAAGCTATGTTATTAAATACTTAAATGTATATAAGTATAATAGCCATTGTACGTATAAATATCAGTTAAAATCATCAAACCAGAGTAATACCTATTTGACTGTAATAAGTACTACCCATATATTATAACTACTTTTCACCCGAAAGCTGAAGGGGTAAAAAAAAAAATACAAGGTAGCTTCTTTCTTAAGGCGCCTTTGATTTTTATGCGAGCTTCTCATGAACGTATTACACACCTGCAGCAATGTTCTGTACAATAACTTATTGTCGATCATTTTCTATCTCAAAAATGCCATAGTAGTCGATGTTAGGATTCCTATCTTGAGAAACGAATCACACAAACAAACCCATAAACACTTTCAAAATAAAGTTTCTGCCGTTTTCGCTCTAACTTTACTGCTGTACTTCTTGTACTAAATACCATAAGAGGGCCGTGGTATTTTTTACTGGTTGTTAAGCGGTGTGCCTATACTGGTAGACGAAAACTTAAGCGAAGCTGTTTTATAGCCAACTCTATTTTTTTGTTCTCTCATGTACTTTACTAATTCACAAACTTTTTTTTTATTTTTATTTTCTATATAATTCCTAATGGTCAACGAGCATGTTTCGCGATATTTTGCCGTAACAACCGCCAAGGCTCCAAGGTACAAGGTCCAAGGTTCAAGTTCCAAGGCTCAAGGTTTAAGGACACCAAGGTGCCTCATAATTCGCACAGGTATGTTTCCTTAAGCCTATAATCCCTTATGCAGTGCTGGCATCAAACACTCAATTACCAAACTATTCCCCTCTGGATTAGCATTTGTGCCCCCAGTTTAAAGCTGATTGTTTTGCTGGATTCTTGGGAGGAAGTTTATTGAATGTCACTTCCCTTTCTCACGCTTTTATATTTTAATTCTCCCAAAAACAGTTCTCTATCCCCTCTTTTTATGTTACTATGGTACATCAGCTATGCATATATCTTATGATATCCATCGTGATCACGTTCTGGTTACCGCCCAACATTTCAAAATTTAGCATCTTCAAGATTAAATATGCTGTAGGTAGCCTTCTTTGTGCAACTAGATGGCTACAGTGACTATTCGTTAAACAGGTACGTACTCAATATATGTGAGGATTTGTACCGATTTAGCGAATTGCAGGTTTAGCGAATTGAAACACATCTGGTACTAATATGTAGAATATACTGGAAAAATAACTATAATTAAATTAAGCTGTTCAGATAAGATAAAAAAATGATAGTTCATATAATGTAGCTTTTCTATATAAGCTAATCTTTTAGCGATAAAAATGACATTAGTGTACTCATCAAATAGTGATAATGAACCAGAGATTGGATTAATAATGAATTCACAACAAAGTGTGCTTAATATCATGGACCATGGTTAGCAGTTGAATAAACGAGTAAAAATGAATTGTATCAACGACATAATTACATATTCAATGGTAATGAACAAGTACATGACAAAGTTGAACAGAAGTATGTACGTACGCAGATGAGGAGAAAAAAAAACATATGTGTGAAGTCGGCGAAAAAGAGACACTGTTATCAACAAAATGTTTTGAGAAGCTTTCTTTTGACGACAAGAATGATTTGTGTGTTTTTGGTCGCTATGACAACAAAGTAGCCAACTGAAAACAAAGGGAAGAGCTGAGATGACATTAAAGGAAGGCTATATTACTGATTTTACCAATAAAAAGACTAATATTATATTATATAAAATAAAATACGTAATACTATTATAAACCCAGTAAATATTTAGGAAAGCTCACCGGATACCGGTTTAACGAATCACCGGTATTTTACTAAATATATAAAAAATATTTGAGAGATACTACTGGTTTAGCGAAATACCGGTTTAACGGATGATCACTGTATGTACTAGAACCTGGATTAAATTCAAAGACTACCACAATTGGGACTGAAAGGATCAAGAGAGTAACCACGACGTACTGACAAGCAGTAACCATCGATCTAGACAAATCAATAAAACTATATACGTTTCTTTCTTTATTACCTTTATTTAAAATATAAACTTAATTTTTTATGCTTTTTAGAACACAATTTATTAAGACAGTAGCCTATAACAGACATTTATTTATTTTTGTTGCTTGGTTGTAGAATCTAGAAAAGTAAATTTGAGTGAATTAAGCTAACCAGCCTCTTGGTTCTTATACGTACGTCCATAAAAAAAAGTCAACAAAAAACATATGCCTTTTTTAGGATACGATATACAAGCTAACTATATAAGAAAAGATATCATACTCATTTATCATTTGACTTGTTTTATTTATTGTTGATTGAAAAACACAAGTTTTATTCTTGTACTGCTCCAATATTTTACTTCTCTCGGGCGCATAATTATGTAACATAAAGATGAATGTGTTTTTTCCGACATTTAATAAAAAAGAAGCGCACTACGTGATTATAATAAGGGTGATAGACTGAGGTTGTTTTGGTTTGAAGAATACCTAACTGGAACTTTTTTAAAAATAGCCAGGTTTTTATGCAAACATTAAACTCCAACTCTCATTTTAAGGGTCCGAGCGATTCTTTTAAAGCAAAACCTGTTATTTGTCTCAATGTAAACAACAACACATTCTACTTTCTTCTGTACTATTTTTCCATCTTTCATAATACCATAAGAGAAAACTTATATCCACTATGAACGATGCTAGCATCATAAATCATGAAGTAAGTAGTAATCTTAATAAATAAAACTTAAATATGCTTTTTTAACTTTTTTTTTTTTTGAATAATAGCGTCGTATGATAATTCAGACTATAGCCCAGGATGCTGAAAATATGGCTTGCAGTATTCATAACTTGGCCAATATAATTAAAGATCTCAAAAGAAAAGGAGTAAGCGAACTTACAGAAGAGAAAAAGAAAAAGAAGATTACGCTTATGGATCTTGAAGAGCCTGAGAAACCGCAGGGCGCTTATGATTTTTTTGTATCGGAAAACTATGCCGCTATCCAAAACCGGTTTCCGAATAACGATTATAACAAAAATACGAAGATACTCTCTGATTTATGGAAGAAAATACCAACGAAAGAAAGAAAGGTAAAAGAAGAACGTAGATACTGTAATAATTAGCTTAAGCATTCTTTTCTTTCAATATAATAATAATGTTGATATGTAATACTTAGAAATACGAAAACTTAGCAGAACTTGACAAAAAGCAGTATGATATTAATTGTCTAAAATTTAAAGAAGGGCATGAGACCCACCGTTACAATTCTAGAAAAGATGGCGTTACTGGGATTAACAAAAAGCTACAACGAAAACAACAAACAAAAACTAGTGGATCATTGAACAGCCGTACTATTATAGAAAAGAAAGGGGATAATGACAAAAATATTTCAAAACTAGCATCGGCAGAATCACTTGTATTTGCAGTACCAGAAACAGAAGAGCAAGTACATAAAGAACAAGAAAAAACAGAGTCAACAATAGTAACACTGGCAACAACGACGGAAGAACAAGCTTCTCCAGCAACGTCTTCTGTGTCATCATTAGTCTCGTATTCTAACTTACCCGTTTTCCATGACGATCTGATAGATGAACTTGATTCTGAAACATCTTCTAATAAGGAGTTATCTGCGGCTATTATTTCTTCAATACCAGAAATAGTGGTGCGAAAATCAACCAAAAATAAGAACAATAGAAGCGGTGCTTTGGTAGTTCCAACAATTGCAAAGAATAATAATCCGACCCGAAAGCATCAACAGCAGATGGGAAATGACAAATACTATGACAACGAGAAAAAGAAAAGAAAACTTTCTAAGCATTAAGATTACTTAAAAACGGAACTATTTTTTACTTTATCATTATATCAACATCAAGACCATTAGTCGATTAATGAATCAAACAGTCGGTAAACTAGCTTGTTCCTACTACAACCTATCGTTTCTCTGTATATTGACTACTATATTGACATACAAAAAGAAATCAACCAATCAAACACAAACATACTAAACTTCAGCTAGTTACCATTTTTTTTTCCATACTGTACTTCTAATATTAATATGATACATCATAGGTATTAAACAAAATTCTCAATAGTTTACGTAGTTAATAAAAATAAATTAGTTATCTTTATTGTATCATAGTTTTGCCAATTTATGTAGATTGTATATTTTTTTTCCTTTGCTATTACAAAATTAGAATCAAACTGTTACGCTTTTTACATTTATATGTGGCTCATTTTTAATGTTACGTATCTATTATATTGTAAATATATATCATTTATTAGTTAGTACGTAATAAAAATAATACGCAATAAAATATTTGGTATATTGATTACTATTTTATCCATATATATATATTTGCTGCACTATAACATATATCTACACTTGTACGATGGTCTATGTATAAAAGAGGAATGCGTACATTTATATACGGTATTTTTATATACAGTAATATAATAAAAAATGATTATTATGATAAATAGCTATAAGAACAGGAATATTAAACTTATATAGTAATTAGCAGAATATCTATTACCTATTTTTCTAACGCTACCTTTTGTACGTACATCATCATATTGCTTATACTATTTTGTTTATATAAATGAATTTTCGTGTAAGCCGTCAGGATAATGAATAATATTTTCTTTTGTTTATTTTTGCGTTTTTATTTTTGCCTCAAAAGAAGTATTTCTTTTATATTTGTTAGATAATAATAAAATGAATTACTTTCAAGAGGTATTTATATTTATACTGTATACACACATAATCATCCACAGGTCTCTGACAAGCTCCAAATATAAAAAAAAAACTCTAATTGTTACTACGTATTATATTAAGTCCAGTGATAGTTACCAATGTTTTTATGATACATAATAACTACCAATACAGAATTATATACAAAAATCAGGTGTCATAAATACACAGTCAAAAGGCTCCCCATTTATCTTTCAAGAATAATAATAATAATATAAGTAAAGTTTATTTCAACGCTTTTGTAAACAATAATGACCGTATCATTAATCAGCATTATTTTATAGGAGTAAAATAGTGACATAAGAGTTATAAAAAAATAATGTTTGTCATTGTTGGTTGAATAATTTAATACGTAGGCCATCCATTAGACCATCTCAAAGGACTAACGAGAAGTTTTGAGGTACCATTATCTTCAGCATCATAAGCATGTCGAGCAATCACAGAACCGGAAACATCTTCGCCACCAGGGCCAATCCATCTTTCATTTCCAGTATCAAATAAACTTCCACCTTTGAATATACGTATATAATAAAAAAAGCAATTAGAATCAGAAGAAGCAGTTACTTTTTTATGAGACATACGTATTCCTTTCTTTCTTTCTATCTATTTTATAATCATTGATGTACTTACCGGTTTCCATTGCCGAGTTTCCTGTAAAGAAAAACATTTTAAAGATGAGAAAAAACAACAGTCGTCAATAAATTATATATAATATAAATGTTTAAATATAAATAATAATAACAATAAAAAGATATTGTCATACCATCTTTATCCACATACGGGCCGTTAATGTTTTTGGAGCGGCTGACAACAATTTTGTAAGTGCTAGCTACACCGGAGCAGCACTTGTCAATTGATGCAAACAAGTAATAATATCCGTCATGATAAGTAATGCTTGGAGCCTGTAAATTGTTGTTAAGTTGTTATTATTGATATACCAAAACAAATATTACTATTACTATTAACATTATTATTATTATTATGATATTTCAAAATGAAAATTGTATTCGCAAAACTTATATACCTCAATAGCACTAGATGAGGAACGAGCAGCAATAGAATAAATATCACCCGTGGGACGCATAGTTGAAGGATTGAGAGCAACGATCTTGAGACCTGTCCAAAAAGAGCCAAAAGCTAACCAAGGTTTACCAGATTGATCAATAACCAAATTTGGATCAATAGCATTATATCCATCACCCTCCTTTGACGTCAAAACAACTCCTTCATCCTTCCAGGAACCTGCTCCAATGGAAGCAGCAGAAGCCAAACCAATAGCTGAATTTTGTTTTCCAAATGTACTGATCGAATAGAATAGATAGGTACGGCCTTTTATAGGAATTAATTTGAACAAACACCAAGTTAATGATATGCATAGAAAATATGACGTAGAAAAAAAACGCATTTTGTTACTATATATATACCATTGAAAACTTCTAAATCAGGGGCCCACACATCAAGACCAGCCTGACCAGGAACAGTACTGCCCCACCAGCTAGGTTTGTTTAAGAAAACTTGAGGTGCTCGAACCCATGTGTCTCCTCCATTTTCTGTTGTTAAAACTTGGATACCTAAAATAAATTATATATATGTTCGTCAAAAAAAAAGTTTGCTTATTAGTACTCTTTAACATATACAGCCAGAATAATATCTATAAAATGCAAGATTGAGAAAGACGACTTTTTTTTTTTTTACCTTCACCAGTACAGAAAGCGTACCATCGATCACTCTCTTGAATTATAGTGGGGTCATGGCATGAAATATCACCACCCATTTTCCAGGCACCTAGTGCGTTGCCTGTAAAATACGTGCCAAAGATAAAAACTGACAATTTTAACTTGTTGATAAACATGATTCTTGGCTGTCAAATGAAATTTTTTTTTTGGGAGGGTGAAGACCAATTTTTTTTGTTGTTGTATCTTTTAAATATCAATGATAAATAAAAGGAGTACAAAGGGTGGTTAAGAAGTTTAAATATTTTTTTCTCGGATTTTGATAGTTACTCCTCCATATGGCACGACAGTGGAAGATATCTAAAAAAAGAAAGTCAATATTTCCGGAGCACAAATGATAGATTTTTTTTTCGATTTGCATAATAAATATCATTACATATAAAATATTTGATCATTTAATTTAAATCTTTGAATTATAAAAAAAAAAGCGGAACTTATCTAATCTATATAATTGGATGAGTATTTTTTTTTCGGAGGGGGGGGGGTTCGCGATCGGATTAAAAAATTGTGTGTATGTAACATTTATTTTCTATGATTGTGAAATGTTACACATTTTCTCATGAATTTTCTTTATAGTCTACAGAAAGTCATATAGTGGTTTTTTCTTAATTGCATTTCTAGCTTGACTGAATGGTAATTTCAATTTTTCAGAACAAATGTTTTCAACTTTGCATCATTCATAATATAAACCTGCAAGGATTTCTGCGAAGTGGCAGATCTTTCTTTTGAAAAATTATTAAAATTATCATTCGGTCAAGTTAAAGATGAGAGACTGCAAACGATTAAAAAAAATCAATATATAAGCTTATTGCACTTAATTTATATTGAAATATCTCACACTGTACGTACGTAGTAGGTATATAATCATATTATATGAATAATGACGAAGTACAATTTGGACAGTTTCTTGCAACAAAAGCCCTTGACTATTAGTTTTAGATTTCTCAAACGAACTCTACTTCAACGGATGAATGGAATGATTATTATTAGTTCTCGAACATGTATGTAATAGAAAAAGAGCAATTAATTGAGAAAAAGAAATAAATACAATTATATAATTTATCTTCTCTTCTTTGTACACAGGTACGTAGCACAAATATGTAATTATCATATTTCACTACACACGCCGTCGGTTAGATACATCTTGAATATCCCGTTTCTTTTTCTTTAATCAATACTTATAGCCATAGCAAACTTTTTTTAACATTAATATAATGGTAGTAAGTTTATAGTGCTTTTAAACAAACTGGCAGAAAGAAAATAATAATGCAACGATTTTGAGACACGGATTTTAATTGACTGGATGTTCTTAGTGGCCAGCAGCTACTACACACGGAGTTTTTCTTCAAAAAGGAGATTTACATTATCTTACCTACTGTAGTGTTAAAAATACTCCTTTTGAACCGTGGGTATATAGTAATTAGTTTATTAATACAAATGTCAATTATTACTATGTGGGAATGTGTATCCAATTACCCGCGGATACCATCAGGTCCATATACGTAGTAAGAATAGAATGAATGATTTTCTGCAGTCGGGAATCACCGAGAATTATTTTGACACCTTAATAAAATATGCCAAGTTTCTTTTATAGTTAGTTAATATACCATATGTGTAATCAAGTATATATCGCAGCATCTGTATTGGTTTTTTACTAATAGTTCACGGCCTTGCATTTGTACTTTTAACTCATTTTCAATATCAAGGATAGTACAATATAAATATACAAGTAATTCTTAAAAATGCTAGGACGCAAACTATTATAAAAAAAAAAACCAAATGAAAAAGAACCGCTGTGATATAGTATTATCTGTGTGCTATTGTGGCCACAAGAAACATGCTACTAGATCTATTACGTATCCTATTAATACTACTACTATAATTAGTGTTTTCCCCTGAAAGAAATTCTTTAGTTGTTAATAACAACATCGAAAGGTAGTTAACAGGGTTGTCTACTTTTACAGCCAAGAAATTAGCGAAGTTGTTGAATACGTAGGATGTATTACCTTTGATTCTTCGTGTCCTGGATATATTTGACGTGATACTTAAGTGGAATGCCTTTTCGCTTCTATATCGATGAAACAATTTATTGTTACGTAGAAACAAACTGTGTTTTTACTCCATTGAAGCATATTAATTGATGACACAATAACAACCTGAAGGAGTGATGGTAAGTGATAACCTCTTGTTTCTGAACAATCAATGTAAACAAAACAAAAAATTGGTCATCGGATCCAAACCCGATCTCGATCATGCTACAACTGACAACAACTCCGCTAAACTTCTTGGTTCTTTCTCTTGGTTTTTTTCTTCTTTCTCTCTTGATTCAGTTTAAACATTATGGACAACAGTACAACTGGAGACGACGGTTTTGATGTATGTATATATATATATAAAATTAAATATTTTATAAAAGACATGTTAGTAGTGATGTTAAGACTTGTAAAAAAAAAATTAAGAAGTTCATTAACGATGTATTATAGATCGTCAACGATCCCAGTATCACTTCTATTCCTTCTTCGACTCACAAAGACAACAATGCAAGCCGATCTGTTGACAGCACTAAAGAAGGAAACATTAGTGTCAAGCTTGTTTATTCAAAATCCAAAGTTTATGTTCATCCTTCTACCAATGCGAGTGATTTTATTCCTGGTTATATTTCCATTGTTGAAAAAGTAAATTACGTTTTTATTTTGTCTTGGCACATAAACGCAACGCAACGCAACTCCACATATTCATATAAATCAAAGGAGCCAACCATTTTTGTAATAAAAAAAAATTGCATTATCACTTAACTTTTTTTTTCTCTTAGGCCTCACGTGAATATTTGATCGCGTGGACACCAGAATCCGAGATCCTTTCCAAGGATATGGATGCTTATGTCAAAGTGGATTGTAATCCTGAAGAAAATAATACTAACAATGATAACGAAGATGGTAGTGTATATTAATAGAATGAATGAATGAATGAATGTATATTTGACTAGAGGAATCAAATATGTACAAAAAAATCGCTTTTATGTTAAGCTTTTATTATTATTAATATTAGTAACATCAACCATCATGCTCTCTTCCATCATCGATTTACCTGATCAACATTCCCTTTATGCCTTATCCATTCCATTGAAGGATGTTCGTTCAATATTGGTTCATCCACCCTCATTTACAAAATGGTATGGAAGTCTTGTAATTAATTTTCAAGACGGGTCTTCATCTGCACCACTTTGGTTCCATGATGATGAAAGTCGTAGTACTGTATTACAGAAAAATACACAAGGTGGTAAATTTAGTGAAGGAGAAACATCGAATCATGGAAAAAATCAACAAGTTCGATGGGGTGGTGATGAGTTTATGTATCGACTTAGTCAATTGACATATATCCAACAGTAGGTTCATTTTTGTTGACCCTTTTTTTTTTTTTGGTGATTTTATTTTACTGACAACGATTACATGACCCCATTCCTTCTCTTATACAAATAGATCAAAAGAAGACAGACATCTTTATATTGTGGGAGATAAAAATCTACAACAAAGTCAAGAAGAATCAACAAGTACAAAGAAAGTTGAAGACAAGGGTGGAAATAATAAATCAATTTCAGGAACCAAATCTACTCAAAACGTCGGTAAGAATAATACCCATCAGTTCGATACATCCGTTTTTGACTCTGCACAAATGGATCCATGGGTAGCTACTTGGAAAGAGTTCAGATGGAATGCATTAGAAAAACTTTCTCGTATTACAACATTTACACGTAATACTACTGCAGGTAATATTACTATAAACTAAAATCATCTATTTCATCTTTTTTTTTTCACTTTATCGATTACAATGATCTAACACAAATACTCACGATTCATGTATCTAATATAGCTGCTACTAGTCAAGTTGTACCTCATCTTCCACCAAAAGTTCAATTAGCTCTAAACACTGATGCTGTCAGAGCAACTACTCAAGAGTATGACTCAGCTAGAATATATCTTGCAAAATGGGCCGCAGATTTAGCTGCAAGATCGGAACAAGATACACCTTTGGAAAGAAGATATCGTCGTGTTGGTGTTTGGGGTCATGGTGATGGATGGGAAGAAGAAACTGCACTTGGTGTCTTTGAAGTATTAAATGTAAGTAACATTTTTTTTTGGGCGAGGAACAAGGCCTTTGTCTTTTTTTTACATGTTATAGGGAGTTATATATTAACTAACTTATATATATATATATATATTATAGTCTGAAAATGATTTCTCTATTCCAACCCATACTAGAACAAAACCAATTACCAAAGAAGAATGGGATAGCTTTTTTGATAGCGAGAGTGGTAAAATTTCTGTGGGTGAACCATATGTTCGAAAAAGAATATTTTGTGGTGGGTTGGATCCTAGCATTAGAAGAGATGCGTGGCTTTTCTTGACAAATGTGTATCCATGGGATTCAACTACTGTTGAAAGAGAAAGATTGGCCAACAAATACAGGTAAAATATATTAATGACATGTCTGCATGCATATACATACACATATACATATAAAGATAAAGAAAAAGAAAAAGAAAAAACCAATACTGATAAAGATATTTGATTGATTGATCATTTTTATTTATCATAGAGAATCGTATGCAAAGCTTCGAAGTCGTTGGTTGGATAATCCAGAAGTAAGAGAAAGTGCCGAATTTATGGATCAAAAGCATCGAATAGATAAGGATGTTCATCGAACAGATCGAACTGTTGAATTTTATGCCAAAGAAGATATGCCCAATCCAGACCCAATTATGCATGTTGGTACTAACAAGAATCTTGAGAAACTCAAAGAGCTTTTATGCACATACAATATGTTGGATAACGATTTGGGTAAGTAAATTTTTTTGATGTTCATTTGCCAAATTTGAATCAGCTAATGCTTTTTTCTTTCTGTGTATGCTTTGATATTATAAATACAGGCTATGTTCAAGGCATGTCAGATTTATTATCTCCGTTATATATAGTTATTGAAGACGATTTAGTTTTCCAAGCTTTTGTTGGATTTATGAACAGAGCTGTAAGTAGTCCCACTAATATTCATAAATACAATGACATAGTATGAGAATTGATTTTCTCGTTTTGTTTTTTACTCACCATTGAACTGAATTTTATTTTAGAAATCTAATTTTTATATGGATCAAACGGGGATGCGTCGACACTTGTTGACCATGGACGCGTTATTACAATTTATGGATCCCAAATTATATAAACACCTTCAACGAACAGATAGTGATAATTTGTTTTTTTGTTTCCGATGGTTCTTAGTATGGTTTAAAAGAGAACTTTCATGGGATGACACCTTAACCATGTGGGAAGTTTTATGGAGTGATTACCTTACGGAATATTTTACATTTTTTGTTGCGCTTTCCATTTTGGATCAACATCGAGATGCCATTATTGATTATTTGCAAAGTTTCGATGAAATTCTCAAAGTAAGCGTTTTGTATATATATATATATATATATATTACGATACTATCCGTTATTAAATTCATATATAAATGGATACACCGTTTTATTAATCATTATTCATATATTCTCCTTATTATTATTACCAGTATATCAACGACCTTTCCATGGCAATCAATTTACAAGAAACATTACAAAGAGCAGAAATTCTTTATTATCAATTCCGACAACGTGTTGAAGCAGTTGATAATAAAAAACAAAAATTACAAGAATTACTTTCCACAAAAAATAAGGAAGAGGGACCTGGATATATCGATGACAAGGAAAGGGAACAAGCTGAAAAAGATTTATCAAAGTTACCTGTTATGAGCGAGTTATTACGAAGACTTTATTCTGGTAATGATGATGGTCAAGATAGTTCATCATTAAATGAGAAACAATAATATGAATATAGTGTGCTTAAATTGAATGAGTCATTTATCTGTGTTTCGTAATGACTTTTTCTCTTCCCCTTTAATGTTAAAAATATTTTTTTTATATCCAAATATGTAATATCATCCATTCAATATCTTATGTGACAACATGCAATAACAGCAATAACATCATCCTGTATATATATATAAATAAATATTTTTTTTTTGAAATAGTTGAATATGCATCACAAATATCGATCCTTTTTTTTTTAATATACCTACGTAATACCTTTTTTTTTCAACGTAAAATGCAATCCTTCAAAATCGAGATCACGTATTTGGTTATACCTATAAACACCAGCATCAAAATATTTATGCTTGGTGTAACATACATCTTTCGTTAATAACACACTGAAACGAGTTTTTATTGTTTCATCCATTTGTTTTTTCGTTTTCTCTTTTTTATCTTTTTTTCTTAAAAAAAAATACAAGTATATAAAAATGACAGCATATGGAACCATAAAACCAATTTCAAGTCATAATACTGATAATAATAATTTTAACAAACATCATCAGAATTTTCAACAGGGCGACACTGAAATACCTAATAATGGATTTGAGTCTAATGATAATGAACAAGAAGAAGAAGTAGAGGATGGTACTATCCAATATAAAAGTCGACTTGGTAGTCTAAGTTTTACAACTTTAATAATTTGGTAAAATAATATAAATCCTCACGTATCTCATATTCTTGTGAAAAATAAAAACATGATGACATATCTAGAATAATATTAATGCTATCTTTTTTCCATCAACTATTGTTTAGTTTATGTATTACCGGTTTTTTTCCATCATTAGATACAACAGTTGTCTTTACGATCCTAAATGATATTGGAACAGAGTTCGAATGGTAATACTTAACATTTATTTATACGGCTATTATGAATTATGTATATGAGAATACGTAGATACCGTCTTGATGGAAAATGTTTAATAATGACGTTACAAATTGTTTTTGATAAACATTTATGCAACATAGCTCTAATATTGCGGCTTGGGTTCATACATCTTATTTACTTGTTACAGTCATGACCCAGCTTCTTTGTAATGTATTATATATTAGCATATAAACAATGTATATATATATTGACTCTATATTATATCATTATTCAAGTAAGTTAGATTTTACTATACTAACTGTACTGTATATATATATATATTTAGACTCAAAACTATCCAGTTTATTTGGGCGTCAGCCCATGCTTGTATGTGTTTCTGCATTTTTTCTTATTGGTTCCATTGGGTGTAGCTACGCTACTAGTTTTTCTCAATTGTTGGTCTCTCGAGTAATTGCTGGTTTAGGAGGGGGTGGAAGTACTGTCATGATTCTAACTGTTCTTCATGATCTTTTGCCACCTCGTAAACGAAGTCAATACCAATCTTATACTTATACTGCACAAATGGTATGCGTGCTCCTTTTCTCTATATACAAACAATTCATTCAATTGTTATTTTCTTTCTTTAATTCCTCGTTACTAAGATAATATCGTTTATTTAGCTTGGATTAGTATGTGGTTCACCTGTAGGTGGTTTCATTACTGAATACTTTGGCTGGCGTATTTGTTTCAAAATCAACATTATCCCATTTTTTATAGTTCTTTATATTTTCGCTTTTCGACTTCCAAATTATGATCCACCAGGAAATGACCACACTCCCACGACCAAGAAAAGACAATTCACGCCCATTATTCGAGAACAGCAACAACAAATGACGAGGAATAATGAGGGCAAAGATAGTATATTCAAAAAACTTTATTCAATTGATTTTCTGGGTGCTATACTTTTAGGTGCTGCCAATACTACTTTCACAACTGGCATCACGCTTGGTGGTAACACACGATCATGGACGGATCCATTCATCTTATCTATGCTGGGAATGTCAGCTATATTCTTTCTGATATTTGGATTATATGAAATGTTAGGGGCTGCTTATCCATTAGTGTCACGACTTGTTATTTCCAGTCGCAACATTATTAGTTTATGTGTTGGAAACCATCTTTGGGGATTAGGTACTTCGGTATCGTTTTATGTTTTGCCACAACTTTTCATGGTACGAAGAAGAAGAAAAAACAACAACCTTTGTTGTTTTGTGTTGATGAATGTCTATAAAAAAGTACCATGTATTGATACTAAAATTAATGCGTATATAAATAGGGAGTATTTGGAATGAATTCGACTCGGGCAGGATTGTCCATTATGGTAGAATCACTCTCAATTTCATTTGCATCTCTTTGTACGGGTCGTTATCTTCGTCATCAACCCCATTATCGTAATTTTGTATTATCAACTACTGTTGTTTATACACTAGCGATTGCAGTGCTTTCTATGTGGACATCATCTGGGTTTCCGTTTGTATTAGGGATTATATGTATTATAATAGAAGGATGTATGTCAGGTGCATTCGTGTTATCTACCCTATTAGCTGTTGGTACTGAAATTCCTCGTGAAGGTAATTTACTATATGGAATAAACTATGACAACATACATATGACATATCATATAATAGTCTATAAAAAAACACATACGTACGTACTACCTATGTATGTAATTGATATAATATATAGATGTGTCGATTGTTTCATCCTTGGCTGTTATGTGTCGACTTATGGGATATATGAACGGTGTTGCCATTGCATCTGCTATTTTACAAGGTACACTTAAAATATATCTGTATCAACATATTCAAGGTGATGATATAGAACAATTACTTGAATTTATTCGTACCTCCATACGAAAAGTACCTACACTTTCGCCAAAAATACAGCACATTGTTACTGATGGATTAAGTCTAGCTATTCAAAGAACCTTTTGGTTTGCTATAGCATGTACTTTGGCTACTTTTCTAATTTTATTTTTCTTTATGGAAGATAATTTACTTTGGTCATCAGCATCATCATCAATAACAACAGCTGATAACAATGGAAATAACAAGAACGATCATAATACTAATAATGTACCTATTATTAATAATAAAAAGATACCAGAAATCAATTGTCCGTAGTACTGTAGTCTCTATTCAACAAGTTATAGCCAATAAAAAGAACATATTTTATAATGTGTAATGATGAACGAATAATTTGTATATATATATATATATTTACAGCTGTCTAGTTTGTTTAAAGTGTAGAGTAACCTTTGTTTAAGCAAGAAGTGTCTAATACTAAAATTTATGATAAGGTGACAGAAATGATTTACATAAAACAAACCCAAGAATGACCGACAGTTTGCCTATGAGAATGTTGTTGAATGTCATTTTCATCATAGTGTTGTCCATCAATTTGTACAACCGAATAAGTATCCGATGACGGATGACCTTTTTCCTTTCCTGCGAAATCCCAACAAAATAATTTTTCTTGTCGACAATGACGTCTACGTAATTCAATACATGCATATACTTTAGAAGAATCCGGACTTGTTCTAATATCTGTTATGGTGTATCCAGTTTCTGGTGGTGGTTGATCAAATTCGGGTACAAGACGAAAAACAATATTTCCGGTTTGCAAATCCCATACATTAATACAACCACGAATAATGTTTCTTGATGACGATGATGATGATAAAGATGATGATGCTTGTTCGTTAGAAGATGATGATAATGATGAATAAGAAGATACAGATGAATATGCTGAAATGAAAGATGATTGAGTATTGTTAGTATTATTATTAGTGTTATTAGTGTTTGTGTTAATGCTTTGATAATATTGATAAAGCTGATAAGGTGTCATTCGTTGAGTAGATAGAGGTGGTGTATGTGGTAAAGATGAATCGTCCAATCGAGCGATATATCCAAATGAATGATCTTTGTTTGATGACGATGACGAAGATACTGTGTTTGATGATGTATGTTGTTGGATAGGAGATCGTGGTAGTACTGGTATATCGTCATTGTGGTTAGGTAATTTACCTTTGGTTAATAAAAAATAAGGTGTCAAACATAATTTTGTAAATCCTGTCATTTCTTCTTCTTCTTCTTCTTCTTCTACTGTTGTTCTTGTCGAATCCCAACGTAATGCGGGTCTTAAATGTGCTTTTGTAGATGTAGTTAACTCATAAACAAGTGATCCAGTTAAAAGTGAGAATACCAAAATGGGACCAGAAGCATCAGGTGAACAAGCTACTAAATGTTCATTGACAGCAATTTCTCCTACACCTTGGATCCAATCGCTTCTTGCTGATAAATAGGATGATATATCGATCATTCCACGTCCTCCGCCAGGAGAGATAGCTGATTCCTCATGCAAATCCCATACACGAATCATACTATCTGATCCACCACTTACAACCACTAATTTTTTTTTGGGGGGTATATTTAATTATATGGAAATAGAGGAAAAGAAAACTTATAACATTATCTATTGGATTTTTTTTTTTTTTTGGTTTACCTTGATCATTCATGGCAACACATAATACTCGACCTCGATGACCTTCCCATAAGCGTACCATACATTTTTCAGCAGTATCCCATAAAGCCACAGTACCATCCAAACTACCTGTTACTAACCAATTGGATGCAATATGTGAATAATGACAAAATACAGTATGTGATCGACGTTCTGTTTCATTTAAATACTCTAATTCTTTAGACGATGGTGATTGAATTATGAGACATTGTTGACCATCAGGTCGACGATAGGTTGGATTTGATCGAATAATATGACCCGTTGATGTCACTGTCAGAGTAGTTGAAAAAGTATGTTCTTGTGGAATACCAACAACAACTTGTGGACGCGCTCCCTTTATGATTGATCTAGTACTATCGATAATAGTAGGAAATGAACCATGACAATTACCATTAAACCAATTTTTGGTAATACGATACATATCTTGCCAAGTACGTTTTTTTTGGTTTTCATGTTGTTTTAAATCTAATCCAAAATGATTATATTGTTCAGGATCTGGAAAATGAAGTGACCAAAATCGGCGTGTTGGTTTTCGTTTATGAAAATCTCGAAGGGAACAAGTTTTCCAAATAATGTCGTCATAAGTATTGATAATAAAATGCCATTCTCGACATACAGTAGTACACGATGCCAATGTTGAATCGTCTAGATGAATAAATATTGAAAGTAAAAGTTCTGTTGGAAGAGGATCAGTGCTTGTTCTTGTTATTGTGGTACTTGAACCAGGCATATGTAAAAAGAGAAAACAAGATAAAGTGAGACAGGAAAAAAAAAAGATAAAAGGAGAATGAGTTAATTGGTCCGAGTTGAATAGTAATTAAAGAAGTAAAAGCAGTAAAAAAAAAAGAAAAAAGGAAAAAAAAAAAAAACGGAAAAAGCTTTTTTTTTATCTGTTATTTTTAATGGGTAAATAAAAAAAAAATTAAAGATTGAACTGAATCAACACAACCCTTTTCGGTTCTATAATGAATTTATTACCGCTCTCTCTCTTTGATTTGTTTATATATGCACGCATAATAATAATAAGTAATATTAAAATAATAATAATAATAATAATAATAATAATAATGTTTAATGTGATTCTTTCTTGCCGTATTTTCTCTTTGGACAACAAGGACTACTTCCTCCACTTTCAAGTAATTCTTCACAACAAGTTCTTAAAGCTTGAATGACTTTTTCACATTTAATTTCTTGGTAATTATTCTTTGAAAGACAATCTTGAATGTCACATGCTGAAGAAATAAAAAAATTTACCTTAAAGAATGAGTATATTTTAAGAAAAGTTACGTTACTTAAAAGTATTAAGAATAAATACCCAATTTTTGACACGGTGGAAACTACCAGTTTAAGTTTTTTTAGTTTAAAAAAATAATTGTCCAAGTTGGGGGGGATAAAAATAAGGAGAAATTTACTTACTGTCTGTTGTGGCATATTATTTATTTATTATTTAAAGCGGATAGAATAAAAAAAAGTGAGAAAGAGAAGAGTAGAGAGAGAGAGAGAGAGAAGTAACGTAAAAAATAATAAAGCTAACAATTGTGAAACATTGGATCTTAATTTCCTAAAAAAGCTTTTCTATTAACATATTAGAATTTTTTGTGTTACCTTCTTTTCTTCTTTTTATATATATTAAACTTTTTTTGCGTTCTTGTCTGCCTTTTGATTTTTATTATTATTATTATTATTATTATTTTCTTTTTTGACAAGACTTTATGAAATATCCCCATTTGAATGTCATGGACGAGTTAAAAACCGTAAAAGTCACACATGACTTTATTGGTGAAAATGAAGACGAGATTTCTTTAAAAAAAGGTGAACATGTTATTGTCATTGAAAAAGACGACGAGTTTCAAGACGGTTGGTGGCGAGTATGTGTCAATAAACAATAACAATAATAATGACAATATAATTCTATTTAATATTATTTACTTTATTAAAATAATATCCCCCAAAGTAAACTAAACTCAATTTATATTGTTGATTTACTTTTATATAAAAAATAAAATAAAATAAAATAGGGACGTAATGCTCATGGTGAAGTTGGTTTATTTCCAATGAACTATGTTTTAGAACTACCAGTAAAGCAACAAGTTTCACCACCCCCAGTTTCTTCTTTGGAACAGAAAATTGATACTTTAGAAGATACTTTATCAGCTATGCAACTTACAAATACAACGACAACAATAACCAATTCATCTAACGTCTTGACAACAACAACTTCATCACCACTTTTATCATCTATAAAAAGTCGACGTAGTAGTACATATAGTAGTCGAAGTAATACGAGTGCACAAACATCCAATAGTAATAATAACAATAATAATACTAACCGAATTGGTTCCGTTTCAAAACCAAACATTCAACAAGTGATTGTCAATTCAATGACATCCCCCATATTATCTGATACGCCTCCTGAAGAATGGACAATAGGACAAGTTGCTTCATGGTTAGATATAATTGGATTTAAGGATATTATCGATTCTTTTAAGGGTAAGAAAAAGGAAAAAAAATAATACAATGGTTAGAATGTACATCATAATTTTACAAAAAAAAAAAAAGAATGTACATCATAATAACAATAAGAGTATTAGTAAGAGTGAAAGGATGATAAAACAAAAAGAAGATATATTTAATCCGTTGATTGATCGTTTTTAGTTGAAATTTTTTTTATTTTATTATGATTATAATTAATTATGGAGATTATTTTAATAGATCAAGAAATAACTGGCGATGTATTATTGGAACTTACACAACAATCATTAAAAGAATTGGGAATTGGTACTTTTGGTAAACGATATAAGTTACACAGTGCTATTCAATCATTAAAGGAAGAGGCGTCGCGTCGTGACCAAATAATGAATGACAATCCGGATATACTACCCCAACATCAGGTAATTATCAAACTGTTGTCTGGGTAATTTTTTGTATCTTTTTGATTAAACGTTCACTAAGAATTTTTTTTTTTCAAATATGTAATTATTTAGATTGAATCAAAAAAATCATATCAACATCATCGAAGAAATGGATCATTTGATGACAACAGTAGTTTCTATAATGGTGGTAGGTCAACTACAACGAACAGTGTGATATACAGCGATGATAGACTCTCGGATCTTGAACGTCGTGTTACGAATAGTATATCAAACACTACTGGTTATAATACACACAGAGGAAATGATATCAATAGAGTTCCTTCTATTTCAGGTAAAATGCTTATTATAAACATTTTTTTTAATATTATCAAATCTTAATTTTAACAAATTCATGTGACAAATTATTATCATTTGTAGCTCCTTTAAATAATCGACAAAGAACTTCAAATGTGCCTCGTTCTTCATCAGAATATGCTTTTAGACAACCATCAACTACTCCTTTCCCACATGATAATTATTCTTCGTATCCATCATCACCCGTACGTATTTTTCTTTTATATATAGGATTGATTTTTTTTATTAGTATCATTATCATTATTAACTTTTTTTTTTTTGGGGGGGGGAATGGAAATCAAATTTTATTTTAGCCTTCATCAATTATTAAGGAGGGACCATCTATTGATCAAATCAAATCAATACGATCAAATCAATCATTACAACAAAGTAACAAGTAAATATTTCTCTTGTTATTATTAACAAATATTATATCAATATAGTATAACGTTTTGAATGTATCTAATTAATAATTTGCAAATCATTATTCATATTATTAGCCGACCTAGTTTCTTCCGTGGGTCATTTCTTGGTAACGGTGGAGGATCATCACCATCAATGGGAGGAAATAGTTACGGAACTGGTCTTTTCTCATCATTAGGACGTAGTTCAGTGGATATGCCGACTAAACGTGACACAATGAATGGGAATGATGGAAAGGCAGAGATGGAAGGATGGCTCCATAAGCAAGGTGATCGTTATAAAACATGGAATAAACGATGGTTTGTTTTACGTGGTCCTAACCTTTTTTATTTTAAAAGTCCAAAGGTAAAATATTATTTCTTTTTACATTATTATATATATATATATATATGATCCATATGGTTATTGATTGTAAAGTTTTAATAATTGATAGGATTTACGCGTAAAAGGCATTATTAATTTGGTTGGATACAATGTTATTGCAGATGAAACTATTCATTCAGGGAAATACTGTTTTAAAATGCAACATGATACTGAACGTACTTTTTATTTTTACACAAATTCTGAAAAGGCATTAAAAAGTTGGATGCGTGCGCTGATGAAAGTTAATATTTCTCGCAACTATGCAGGTAAAAAATAGTTTAGGATTCGATTTTAGATATAATAATAATGATTTTGATTTTTTTACGATCGTAATACTGAGACGTAAAATTTACATGTAAAATTTTATAGAACCTGTTTTATCATCTAGTTCCATAGCAACAGTATCGTTGGAAACAGCCCGTCGAATGCGACCACGACCTCCATCCATTATAATGGAAAGTAATAATGATGAGAATGCCAGTCATACTACTCACGAAGATCGTCATCCTATGAGAAACATCTCTGAATCACAAACATTTGCAAGACTGACAGGAGCTCCAGAACAGCAAACAACATCACTTCCTCCACCACCTATCATGCGTCAATCACGCTCTGAAAATTTAACATCATCTACACCATCTATATTCCGTCAACCTTCCCAACAGCAACATTACCATCCATCATCAGCTTCATCTTTATCAAGACAAAATTATCCATTATCACAACAAATATTTGAACCTACCTTTTTAAATAGCACGAATGGTCGGGGTTCCATTGATCACCAAAGTGTGGATACAACATTTGAGCATTCGCTTGGTGATCGAGATTCTACTATTTCTTCTCCCAATGAAAGTAGTATCAATGGTGGTCAAGCACATCTTAGTACCGTTTATGATGTTCCAGATGAAAATGATGAAGATTTAATTGATCCGCAACAAAAACATATCACGAAATTGGAATCCACAGATAATATACACGATTTGGAATGGACATCGAGTGACTATGTCGTATGGGTGAATGATCATATAATAAACGAACCAATTCAACGTCTTGAACAAATGCGAACAGGTGAACCATTGATTGGATTATTAGAAGGATTAACGGGCAAGACGGTACGAAGGCAAAATAATGATAAATCAAAAACATCTAGTATGAAGGCATTAGATACGATTGTAGCTGCTTTTAGATTCATGGGGCGTGAAGGAATTACAGTAGATGGAAGCTTTACTATTAAGGATATATTTGGTGGTGATGAGGGTAAAATCATGGTCATGTTGGATACTATCAAGGATTGGTATGATATTAATTCTAAAAAGGATCAAACATCATAGTTAATATAATGAAAACGCGTATCCTTTCTGACAAATAGAACAAAAAATTACGTTTATTTGTCCTTCCCCCTTTGCCTATCTCTCTTTTGCAATTTATCTTCCCTTCCCTCTTACACATCACTTGTCTCTATTTTTTATTTTTGCTTTTTACTATTACGATTATCAGTAGGTATTACTACTCTGCATATTCTATACATAGACTCCGATACTTTTATTACTACTACTATTATTATTATTACTATTACTATTACTATTACTATTATTATTATTATTATTTATGTACTTTTTATATTCTATTTATACGTATTTCATTATTTTTAACATTTTTTCTTACATAATTAATAGTCTATATTATATTATGTAACTAATATATTTGCTTCCAACTAAAATGAAAACAAACATTTTATTTTTTTATTATTTGATACACAGCGCATTATGGATCTTCTATATATAAAAAAACACACATTTCTTTGGAGCAACTTGGAATGGATTCTATTTTAACTGTAATTTTTTATATGTATTGATCAATATCGAATCAACGCGTTTAATATCTTATATATACCTAGCTCGTGATCTGTCAGAGTGATCTAATTGATACAGCTTATTTTTATTTCTGCTATTCAGCAAAACTAAAATTTACATACAAACGATTATGCAGAAACCAACAAAGTATAATAAATGAATACAGGCTGCGCATACACTTGTGCTCATTCAAGTAGCAGTGCCATTTCGTCCAAGTTGTTTTTCTTTTCATATCTCACACAGCCAAACGCCATGAATATTTCTTTTTTTTTTCTTTTATCCTCTCCACAAGTAAAATAAAATACGTATGATACGATTTTCAGACTTTTTTTTTTATATACACGCAAAAAAAAAAAAAATTGAAGTAGAAAAAATAAAAAGTAATAGTAATGACTAAAATAAAATAAAATAAACAATTACACATTTCCTTTCTTATTGTAATGTTTGGTATAATTTGATTGTGACGTAATATTCATTCCAGCCGCCATTGCCTGATCCACTTGTAAACATGCTGTCAACATCTCATCCGCACCAGCAAATGCTTCAGATGCTGTGTGAATAAAATCCTTATTCTTGAATCCTTGTTGATTTTCCAACAATCTTCCAAAATCCATTACTTTTTGACGTAATGTATCAAATTGTTGTTCAATTTGTTTTGCTTTACGTTGTTGAAGTAATCGTTTTTGTTGTTGTCTTTGTTGTTGTTGAGCGGCTGCTTGTGGATTACCACCTTGTTGTGATGAAGATGCTGGTGAATTATTATTATTGCTATTATTATTATTATTATTATTATTATTCTTATTGTTATGATAATGGTGATGATGATGTGGGACGAAAGGTGGATGAGAATGTTTGTGTATTAACGTCACATGGGCTGTCTTTTTATGTAGATCAATAATGATGGTCAGTGCGCCTGCGCAATCGTATCGGTTCGTTGCTTTGGGATGATCACTGGCTTTTCTTGGTTTTGCTGTATCAGCACGTTGTGAACAATAATATCGTAGTGTAGATAAGGTATCAGGCATCTTGATTGATCTTCGCTGATCTTTCAAACTATAATATACAATTCTGTTTTAGTTGCTTTTTTTTCCCCTTTTTTTTTTCTCTTCCTCTCTCTCTCTCTCTCTTTCTGTATATATATACTTTTAACTTTCTTCCTCGTCAATTATTACCTAAAATTAAACTTGGTTCCTGATAGAACATGTTCACATACACCTCGACCCAATTGCGAAAATACTGCACCCTGACCCATACGGTGAATTAATGGAGTAATATCAACATCATAATGTTTTCGATCAAATTCAGTCTCTTGTTGTAATGCATGTACGAATCCTTCCAACGTTAATACTTCTTGTTTTACTTGTTGTTGTTTGGGTGATATTCGCCCATTTGTACCCGTATTTGTATTGGTTGTAGTAGTAGTGGCTGTGTTATTAACAGTAGTATTCGTATTACCCCCTGGTCTTCCATGTCCATTCATCATTGGTGGTTGTTGAGATGGGGTTGGTGGAGTTGGTTGTTGTGGAGGTGGTTGCGATGCAGCAGCGGCCGCGGCAACGGCAGCCATACTCGATGCCACACTAGTTGGAACTGGTGCAATAGTGGCTGCACCAGAAGGTATGGAAGGTGGTGGTATGGGAGATTGCGAAGGACGATGTTCCACATTGGATGGTGTCTGGGTTGGAGGTTGTTGTTGTTGTTGTTGCTGTTGTTGTGTTTGTTGATGATGATGATGTTGAGGGGCAGCTTGATACGGTGGTAAGTGAAGATGTTGAGGTTGCTGCTGTTGCTGTTGTTGAGGAGGCATAGGTAATGATGGTAATGATGGTTGCATTACCTGAGCTTGCACGTGAGACTGTAATTGAGACTGAGTACGCAGGGGCGATGCCGAAAAGTTTGGTGGAGATGTTTTGACTTGAATGGATGATGGTGAACCGCCAGTAGGAGGTGTGTGTAAAAATCTCGAAGTTAATTGTTGTTGTTGATGTTGTTGTTGTTGTTGTTGCTGATGATGATGTGATGGGGGTTGTTGTTGAGGAGGGGGTTGTGGCTGATGATGTTGCTGTTGTTGCTGCTGTTGTTGTTGATATTGTGAATATCGTGCATGTTTGAACGCCCGCTCTTGTTCTTCATATATTTGTTTGCGTTTCTGCAACTGAGTAGGTGCTCGACACAAAATGCATACATTATACTTTATACCACGATCATCTGTAAAATATGTTACATGACGAAATACTTGACAGCTATCACAATACATTGTATCTAATGGCGGTGGTGGTCTTGTCCTTTGTTGTTGTTGCTGTTGTTGTTGTTGATGTTGCTGCTGTTGATGTTGATGACTATTAATAGGACTTGTATGATGATTACTAGGTGTAGCAGTTGTGGTAGGGTTATTGCCACCAGGACCTCCACCGCTTGCCGCAGCCGCAACCGCCACAGCAGCGGCAGCAGCATGGTGATGGTTACTACTATATGCAGAAGTGGTACTAGGAGTGGAAACACTAGTCATGACAGCTTGTTGTTGTTGAACATATTGTTGTTGTTGCTGATTAAGCATGGATTGACGATGAGCCCTTAATGCATCAGGTGAAATGGCCGAGTACCCATGTGTTTGGAATGCACGACCACCATGTGACATTGGTAATGAAAAAAGAAAAAAAAAATAAGATTATGGGGGTTATGTTTTTTTTTTCTTCAAAATGGGATGTGGGGAATATAAAAGGTTATGTATATTACTTTTTTTAAGAGTGAGGTAATTACTTTTTTTTTTTGCCCCTATGAAAAAGATCTCGAAAGGAGAGAATAAAAAAAAAAAAGAATGTCTGTATTTGTTGTGTAGAGTAAGAGAGAGAGAGAGAGAAAGAGAGGAAAAAGAATAAAAAAAAAATTGGGGGGTGAACGCAAGACCAACTCAAGAAAAGAGAAAAAAACTTTACCAAGATTAAATATGATTGGTCTAGTTCCAGTACTCATGACGTAGCAATGAGGTTACACAAAAAGTAACTTTTTTTTTATACTTAACATAGAAACAATCACTGTGGCAACCTCTTTAATTAATCTTTTGGAATCTCTCCCCCCACTAGCAAAGTGACACTCTCCCCCATAATAATCTGTATTTTTGATATTCAAGCATTTTTTTTTATATTATGTAATCAAGACAAATTTAAAGCTCTTACACCCTTTTTCTTTTTGAAACAATCAATATTTTTGTATTCAGACAAATGTATTTTATGTATGAATATATTTCACTTTTTCCTCAACCCCTTCATTCATACTCAACTAAATTGGATTCACTTTTTGTAGCAAAAGGTCATGATCAAATTTTTTAAACTAGATGATGAACTGAAAATAATTATCGTGCTGAGTATAATAGCCCACCAATGAAAAATATCCTGAGGACTTGAACAACACAAGATACATTTTTGGTGAAAAGAAGAAGGGTAATCACATCAAAGAAACTGGTACTATAATATTCACCAGAATTATTGTATGCACTTGATTAGATTTACAGATATTACTTAATCTCAATGTTTTTTTCTTCAGCTATTTATTATATGATATGCGAACATCAGCATGTTTTTTCACATGTTATACTCGCTACATCATATATTATTTTCTAAGCATCGGTGGATCATATAGAAAAAATTAGTATACATGGATATTCTATTAATGATTTATAAGTAAAAATTACGAAACGTTATATATTAATTATTCCGCATGAAAATTTCATAATAATATTAAAGTAAATAGTATTCTTTTTTACGAGTAGCATACCATCCTTCCACTACCATTTCCTGTTACGACAGTCATATTTTCAGTAGTAGGATGGAATTGAGCTACGGCTTGAATGGCTGTAATTCGTTCTTCGTCATATAATTCACCAATTTCTTCACTCGTTTCCCCGGAGAAAATATCAACAGGATGCTTCATATTGCCAATTAAGAAAAGTTGATGTTCTTTTGCTGTTTGATGCCATCGTGCCCGAAAATTGGTTACCCATCTATATTTAAAGTCAAATTAGTATGCTAATTAGATATAAACTAGAGAACCATATCAGGAATTCATTATCTTCCTTTTTTATTATTATTACCTTCCAGTGTGGTTATTATGGCGTATAGCAGACTGTAACTTCATTTCATTTTTGCTTTCATTAAAATCAAATAATCGGATATAATCATCATAGGATGCTGTAACCAATTTATCACCCCTTGGAGACCAATAAGCACTTGTTACTGAATAACCGTGACTAAATTCATGTGTCTGTTCTGATAATGATCGGATATCCCATATAGTCAACGTTCGATCGTTACTAGCTACTGCCAATAAGTTTTGATTTACAGGATTCAAATGAACACATCCAACTTTCTTCTCTCGTAACTGATGAAACTCGAGTTCTGATGGCCCATCTTTAACTCGAATATCTCGAAATCCAACTTGTCCTTCTGATGTTGAATACCATACCTGCATATAAATAATAAACACTCATCAGATATTATGGTTTCTTTTCGATCCACTATTAGTCCTTTTCCTTCCCGCTACATCCATTTTGTTCTTTTTTGCCCATCTTTCCTGCTCTATACCCCTCTTACATTATGACCATCTTGAGACATATCAAAATTTGTAAATGGAACACGTTCACCACCAAAATCCACAAGCCCAAAGCTAGCATTTTTCATATCAAAGTATCGTAATGTTCCGTCATATGAAGATGTATACAATCTATCGCTATTAGTTGGATCAAATAACATGTTTGTAATACCACGTGTATGAGGTCGATATGTATACACTACAGGCTCTTCATCTTCGTCATCTTCTTCCTTTTTCATATTGTTAACGTCCCAAAATCCAAGTGAACCAGATACATCTGCTGCACATGCTAAGATCTTGCTGCTAGATGGATGGAATCTATTGTATTTATAAATGTACAGATCCCAAATAAAATAAAATAAAGAGTGTTAAGCAAAACACACACGCTAACATTTTCAATACAATTCAACTCACTTTTACGCTTCATAAGTACTTACACACAAGCATTGATACGTTCTGGAGTTACCTTGACTGTAGCCCATGTATGATTTACCTTTAACCTTGTGATTTCTTCACGTAATCTTTCTTGTGCATCTTGATCTTCCTTTTTCACTGGCTTTGTATCTTCAGGTTTTAAATTAGGATATCGACGCATATCATCCAGCATTTGCATAAATTCTTGTTGTTTTGTATCTTCAAGTTTATCAACACGTTTTGCTTCTTCTTTAACTTTGGAATCACCACCATTAGTTTCACCCATGGTGGTATGATCAGGTGCATTTTCCGCAGCAATGCCACGAAGTCGAGCAGAAACACGAGTAGGTGCTTGTTTTTCTTTGTGTTGTTTTTTAGGTATGTGTTTTTTAATAGTGTGGGTCGATGGTGATGCAGATCGTTTACGATCAACCTTTAATCTTGGGATTTCAAGTTGTCGTAATAGTTCATTGTTACGTCTATATAATTTTTTATTTTTTAGTTTGAGTTAAAAAAGATCAAATTTCAACTCTTTTTTTGTATGTTTTTTTTTTTTTTTGCTCTTCTTAAAGAACCAACTAATTAAAGATTTCCATTTACTCTATATTCTCCAAACGTTGTTTTTCATATTCTGATAATGGCATTTTGTTTCCTTGTACAGAATAAAATAGGTGAGGAGATAAGCGCGTCTTTAGAAAAAAAAAAAAAAAAAAAGACAGAGAAGCGTTATCTAAATTGTTGCCAAACAACCAATAAATGTAATTCATTTCATTCAGCAATTTTTATTTAACATTATGCAAGCCCAGCTTTATATAAACTTTAAATTACACCTTCATTATTTGTATAAATCTCATATAGGTTACCCAAAATTTTGTTATTACTCAAGAATTATGAGAAAAAAATTTAATTTGTATTAGAATTGTTAATGAACCGTTTCTATACTAATCATCATATATGGAGATATGGTTCATAGCTCCCCATAATATACTAATACCTTTTAACGATATAAATGTCGATACGATTGGAAATTTTTACTATATTGTAAGTACATACATCATGGTGGTAACTAGTAAATGGAATATTTTTCAACAATAAAAAAATTTCAGTAGCATGGTTTTTTATTTCTCAAGGCATGGTCAACATTCCTATGAGTAACAAATATGTTGAATGTATGCAAAAGAAATTATACGGAGTACAGACATAGTTGACCATAAAATCGAATGGAATTACCGTATACGTATGTAGTAAAGCCGTTCAGTCCCTGTCCCTTTTCACTACATGTTGTAAGTGACAATTATATATACAACGGATCAAAGAATATATATTTTTATGTCTACCTCTAATAAATACATGATCACAAGATAGAAAAAATATAATGAAAACATATAAAAAAAAGAAGAAATAGAAAAGCTTAATAAGAAGAAAAAATTGGACACGGAGTCATGGTAAAAGAATTCATGATAATGTAAAGACTATTTACTCTACTTAAGGCATAGAGGAGAAGGAGGAATAACTCATTGGACAAAAACTTCCCTGGATGTGGGTGGTGTATATACAATTTATTTAAATATTTGACATACAATAGGATAAATTGAATTAAGGTACATAGAAAATGCATTTGGTTGATACTGACTTTTGGAAAGCTAATTCTTTAAGATAGTTTTGGTATTGTGGGCTCATCTTCTAGTCTGATAAAACCGATAATATTCATAATACGTAATTGACAATGAAGCAGCAAATTCATCAATTAATTAGTCAACAGCAAAGGATATAGAGTATCGTGAGTAGTTCTCTAAATATATAGAGTTAAATTGAGTATGATGTATCGAAAGCACAGTTACATATTAGATGATATATTTAAAGAATAGATATATAAAGAAATTAAGGAAGAGGTAGACAAGAAAGAAAAATATCTATGAAGTTAATAGCGAAGAGACATTATTAAGCCATTATTAATTTGTTGACAAACTTTCTCTTGACGACAAGAATGATTTGGATATTTTTATTATTATTTACTGCCCAGAAATTGGAAACAAAAAGGAAAGAGCTGATAAATACGTAGAGGGGAACAGAATAAATAAGTGGGAATTGGTGAATGTAGGGTAAATAAGATTAGCTGTCTCCTTGAGTGTGTATTTGGTGCAGAAATATAACAGTTGATAATATTTCTTGAAGAAAATTGGGCGATACTACTGTTTCTTTTCAAAATGTATATGCGGTTATTATAAATAAGTTGTGTAGAGAAAAAAGCACTAGAGAAAATGGTAGTTGGTAAGGATACATAGGATAAGAAAACGAAAATAAAAGTAAGGAAAGTAGTGACATTTCATCGAGCGAGAAATAAACTATCAGGCTGTTTGGAAAAACAAAATCAAGAAAGAAATAGGTATCCGAGGTATACAAGGGTGTGAAAAGTGATCCAGCACTTTTTGATGAGTATACCAAAAAGATCGATACGTAGCTGGACCAAAACGGCCACCAAGAAACAACAAGCTACTCTCTGGGATACGCTTAACAAATCCTACAATAAGCTTAACCAGGAAGTTAAGAGCCAATTTGGGGCAGAATCGGTGACGTTGTTTGCTGGTGGCCTTTTGGATGGCTAGTACATTTCTGTTTCCTCAGGTATAAAAAGAAAGAATAATATACATTTAATACGTGGGTATGGGTAGTAATTAAAGTCGGGTTTTTTGTTTAGATTTGGCGATGACCATCGCTATTGATCATCATATGATCACCACTTTCAATGCTGAAGTGTTTCTGAAACAAAAAGGTATGCATCTTAAAGCAATCACCTCTTTTTTTTATTTATCCATAATGACGAATAAACCTTTTCTGTATAGCTTGTCGCATCCCAACATGGCAGCTGTGTGTGAGAAGCAGATCGTTCCAGAATGTAGAACAAGGTGATCTGGAAGAACAATTCCAACAATGGAACGGTGTTCTTCATGTATGCAAAAAAAAGAACAAGAGTAAGTCTAAACAGCTTCCTTTTTCAATGATTATTTCTAACACCCCGTTATTTTAGCTGTGCATATGTACACTTCGCAAGCGATGATCTGGCTTCTGTCCGTTATCACAGTCGTGCTAATGCAGCACTTAATGGTGAAAATTATAAATTAGAAGGTACATTTTATATTATTTATGAAAAGGATAAATTTTATAATACAAAAAAAAAGATAATTAACTTTATAATAATATAGAAAACATAAAAATGAATTACAAGAGAAAGAAGTTTTAGAATTTGCAGGTTATGATTTACAAAATATAAATTATATAATAATTTGATAATCCTCTTTTGAATATAAAAATAAAAAGTTCTTTTTTATACCATATATAAGTAATATACAATTTCAATCTTTTAACTATTGACGAAATTGAAAAAAATATATTTAGGATGACAACTTTATAATTAAATGTATTTTATATACACTATATACCGTTTTTATCTTCATTGAATTTGTCGAATCTGTAAACTATCTTAAGATTACTCCTATTGATATCAAACTCAGAATTATCGACAAAAACACAATTTTCTAAATAGTTCATATTCGTAGCATTTCAAATCTTGTGAGCTTGAATCATAGTTGAATTATTTCCAACAACTAGCTGAGTCGTTAATTTTTTATTTCAGGAAGTTGTGAACAGTAATTTTCTTCACAGTCGGATCAAATAATTTCTGGGAAAGAAAGTCCATTGCATCAAACACTCGTGCTTCTGTCCAATCATCGTAAAACTTCACAACGTGAACCTTGTGCCTATCATCCGATTGTGGTTTCGCTCTATTGATCAAATTGATTTGCTTTTTAAGAATATTCCAATCTTTGACCTTTTTGAGTTTCCTAGCTCATTTTTGTGCTGTTCCCTCGCTTATACTCAACTGCCTGCTAAGCATCCTAGCTGCGTTGAATAGTTTAATTCTGTTATAGTACACAAACAGAAGCTTTTTCTCATTGGAGTATTTCCTTGCTCATCGACCATCCTGCCTTGGCCGTCTTCATAATATAGACGAATTTTGAAAAAATGAAAAGCGCCCTTGGGGTAACGGAAAACCTCCCTTTGCCTTCTGAAAAACTTATTACCCTCCTTTCTTTTAAAAAACCGCCCTTTGGCGTTGGAACACTTTTTACTGGCGCAGTAAATAAATTTGTTAAGGGACATTTTATTTTATTGAATGACACAAAATTATGGCATGAAGTGCGCAAAAGTTAAAGCGGAAGCTTGTCCCAACAAACTTGCCATTTTGAATCAGGATACCTACAAAAACCCTGCAAATCAATGAAGAGAACACTGTTGCAAGCTTCAGTTATTCTTGAAGTTTGCGTTTCCTTTTCTAAGATTTTTCTCTTTTCAGTTTACTCTGGACAACATACCAAGACTGTTCAATCGGATTCAGCTCAGATGAATAGCGTGGAAAATAAACACAGCCGTATCCGCGGTTAATTATATACCTTTCGATATCGACGTTTCTATGTATTAGAACATTGTCCATGACGATATAAAAGCCCTTAAATTGTTCATGATTGTCTAACACATTAAGAGTATTAGCAATGAAATTAAAGTAATGGCCAGTAACAGTGCTCGTTATTTTGACTGCAGTAGACCTAGAGTCTTTAGATAGTGTCTTTTGTAATTTTCGGTTCTCTGAGGTAGATTGATAGGGCCGTCTTACTTTCACATTGATAATTCCATGAGGAGATAGAGCGCTCAAAATGGCTGTCGCTTGTGCCCTCGTTATGGCTTTTTTTCCGATAGCTCTTTCCCCCTTTTTTGACCAAGCCATAGTCCTCTTAATGTTGATATGAAATGCCGCCTTAAAGTTAGTAGTCAGAATATCCATAGCTTGATCTATCGTTGTGGAAAAGTTTTCGCGGAATGTCTTTTCAAGATGTTTTTTATGATCTTCAGCTGTCAGTAGTTTTTTCCTGCCTCGATTTTCTGTCAAATTATCATCGTCATCGACTTTTCCCTCTAATCGATCAATGAGGTTCTTTTGGTCTTCCTGAAGCCAATTGTAACCGGTTCTGCGAGGGATGTTCATCAAGTTTTCCGCTTTACCAGCAGTCAAACCTTTCTGTTAGATGTAGAAAAATATCATTTCCTTGATATCATTTCCACAGTCTATATTCTTCTTGACATCTTGTTTACTTGCATCTCTAGAGATTGTGGTCTTAGTAGCTTTAGGTTCAATTTTTTTTTTCAGCTGGGTCCAGGTCCATATGTGAATCATAATTTTAGGTAATATCGTCTAGAGGATATGCTTCTTCGTCTACTTCCATCTGTACAGGCTCTAAATCATCCTTATCCATGTCGTTTCCTTTTCCATCTTTGAAATAAACTTTAAATATGTCATATTTAAGTAATGTATAAAATAGTATTCTTTATATGGAAAAAGAGAAGTGAACCGAAAAAATTACAAAAATGTGTTATCATTAATTTCTTTCTGCGCCAATTCATTTTTGTATTAGTATGCCGAAAAAGAAAAAAAACGTGTGCCATTTTTTTTTTCGGAGTGTGCGCCAATTATTTCCCTAAAAGGTGTATCTATTCAGTCGATCGTAGCACGCATTTGGTTCTTCTGTTACATGTAAATAAAAGCGGCGGTAAATTTAAATTTATATTTTATTTAAAATATTGGCTGGGCTAGAAGCTCAATTTGTACCTGTTTTTATTCCCTTTTTCCTTTTTGTCCTGCATATCTCAAACACCCTTCGTTTTTTATTTTTTCTCTCTTTCTCTCTTTCTTCTTTTTTTTTTGTCTCTATTTCTTTTCCCCATTCATAATCCCCCTTTTCTTTATAGAGATCTTTTGATATAATAAATTTGACGCTTATGGACGTTCAAGACGACATTCGATTTTTAACGAAAACTTTAGAAAAGTAAATATTACACATTCATAACGACTTAATACTACCTTTTGGTTATCCACGATTTTATGTATATACAGTAAATTATGCAACATATTCTTATGCAATTATAATAGATTCAAAAAAAACCAACGACGAAAATCACAAATTGTTGAACAAACGCTATTAGTATGGTTACGAAATAATTCATCGAATGATACTAATGTACGACCTACACCAAAAACAAGTCATAGCGAGAGCGTCCGAAGTACAACCGGCAAACATACTGCCAAGAAAAAGAGTGATGATTCTTTTTACAAAAAGAAGAAAACCCTTAAGGGGATTTTGAGTCTGCGAAATAACTCCAAAAAGTCCGTGTCACAGCAGCAACCATCAGAAGATAGTAAAAAGGAGAATATATCATCAAATCCATCATCTTCAATGATCTTGATATTACTTCAATGGTATAGATTTTTTGTTTTTTTTTTTTCATCTGTATATGCTATATATGATACAATGGCAAATAGAAAGAGAAAAAGAAAACTACCATTAACAACATGAATCATTAATGAAAAAAAATGATGAATCTATTATATATAACTATGTTACTTCCTGTAATAACCTGTTTTACACAACGCCAGGTGGAGAGCATTAATTGAAACCGTTCAATTTCTTCAACATACGGAAAGAACACGTTATTTTGATTGTCTTATCGAAATTGTTTCTCGGTAGGTCAACTAGCACTATACTTAATATACTCCCAAACGCCATATATGAATCAAGAAATAGGCCACACGCAACAAAATTTTGAAAAACAAACAGTAATAAATAAGCTATTCCTGTTATAACTAACTCAAAATCTATTTTTTCTTTATTTCTATAAAAAAAAATTACAACAACATTGACAGAGAGGAGTTTCTTTACTATGGTAAGTAACAAGGGTGAATATGTTTATTAATATTAGAATTTTAAACCAATTGATAAGCCGGAAACTGACCATGCGGTCTATTATTCTTTCTTCGCTTCAACCCTTTTTTCATTCCCATTTCTACTTTTTACCATTATTTTTACCCCAAACAGATCACGCACCCGCAGCAGAAATATTAGGGAGAAAATGTTCTAATGATGTCAAATCTAAATGGCCATACCTATCGGAATACCATGAATTGTTAAACTCGACATTAAATTACGCTATCGACACTGCAGATACCTCGGTAGTTCATCCTGGAACTGTTATTTTTTGTGCTCATATTCTCGGTAAAAATCCAAAAGCCAAAAAAAAAAAAAAACTATGCATTTCTCCTTATCTCTTTTCAAACATTATAAAAACATAATAATGATACTAAATACGTCTATAAATATTTAATATTAGCATTATGTTTCTTTAAAGTACCTGGACTTGCATCTGCTTTGCTGCAAACATTACCTGTAAAAGAAGATACCGTTTTAAGTATACGCAAAGAACTAATTGGTGATGACGACGTTTCATCCGAAGAATATTCTTCATAGTACGTATAATATGATTGAAGGGGTTTCTGTTTTCTATATTAAAACTATGTTTTTTATTTTTAATTGTGAAACGGCTTTGGTGGTGGCGTATTTTAGCTCTGGTTACACCATCAAAATATACTCATTATTTATCATATAGTCAAACTCGATTATGCAAAGCCATGCCAGTTCACCTGACAAACTGCAATGAAGATCGACAATTACAAGTTCCGCTCAAATCTAGTGGTCATTGGGTCTCCAGGTACTTTTTTCCCTTCCCGTATTTTATATCACAATTCATTCATCTACCAAAGATATGTTAATAATTTATATAATTGTACATGTAGATGGAAGACAAGCGATCGATCCTTATTTATTATGTTTTATCAGAGATATCATATAAATCTAAACGCATACATCAATGTAGCTCAAGGAGGAAATGATAAGCGAGAACCATTACCTATCGAAACAAGAAATATTTTTTTAGTTTTATCACCTGGATATGTACATTTTGCAAGTTATTTGACGGAAAAAGTCGGTTCCCTTTTAAGGACATCTGTAATGGATGAAATATCATGGTGTAACGAATACACTGCGACTGCTGTAAGCGCAAGTACAGCAACACAACATCAACAAACACTTTCATCTTTGTTACATGAGATACCTTCATCCGCAGCTGCTGCCAAGACCACTGCTGAGCTTCCTAACAGACCGGGTTCTCCAGCAGTTCTTCCGATGGTAACACGAACACCTCCTATTACCAGAGCTTCATCTCCGACAACAACAACAATTGGATTGGAACCAGCATCTTCCAATGCTCCCAATGGATCACTGTTACCATCACCCATATCCCGTTCCAATTCATCTGTTAGCACTGGGGAACCCGAAATCAATGTAATTTCGGCTAATAGCAATAATATTAATAATGTGGACCTGCAACAAACTCACACTGGAAAACCAAAAGGACTTGATTCTGCAACTCGTCGATATGCTTACTGCTTAACATCGTGCGCTATTGATCCTGCTGGCAGCTCTAGTGATAGTAGTGGTCGTAACTATCACCATCAAAACACATTTGGTATAATTGCTTATCAAGATATGATCAATGTTTGGCTTAGAGCAATTACCAAGACAATTAGTTGGACATCACCAGAGAGTGCTTTTTGTGAGTGTTTTTTTAAGTCTGTTTTAAATGGTATTATAAAATACATTTTTTATCCAAATACTCATTCACATTTCTTTTTTTTTATAAATTTTTCCAATATAGGTCTTATCGACTTCTTTGAAAATGTGATTACTGAACTTCAAAAGTATGGCTCTTTTTTTATATCATTTAATTTATTTTTTGCTTTTTTGAAATTTGCATATTAAAAGACAAGCTGCTATTATAGAAACCATTATAATGGGATTTTTCCTCTTGTCGACATACCGTTTATCCTACATGTGGTTCATCTTTTATTAGTTAAAGCTGATAACACTATTGTTCATATGCGTACACTGGCATTTGTATTTACAAATTTTGGTTTTTTGACACAACGTCCCGAATTACTTGATATGCTGTGCAACAAGATTTTATTACACCCATATCTTTTTGAGAGGTTTATCGTACATTGGAATAGTGGTGTACGAATATTCTACTTGCAATGCCTATTCTGGCGGATTCGCCCGCTCTGGTCTTTTTCTACTGTTCAATGGGGTTTCAAAGATATTTTAAAAAGTGCTTGTGACGGATTTAAATGTTGGAATGCTTGGAATGAAGAGCAACATGACGATGGTGGTAAGCATAAATGTTTATATCCAAACAATAGAATATATGGCATTATTTTTTTTTACTGATTATTGTTCTTTCTTATTTTTTACCCTGCATGCATATTTATTTATATATCATATTTTAGATTCGTTCATATCAGGTCATAACCAAACACAAATGAAAGGCGATATATCTATATCAGAGCATCGGAAATCTGCACTGTATGTGTCTTTGTTTTTGTTTTTGTTTTTGTTTTATTTGTCTTTTTGTTTTATTTTCTTGTATATTTAAAGTTTATTGAGCTAATAACTATTGTGTTACTATGCAATTTTTTTTTAGTGAGGTCCACCTTACACTTGAAACGTTACTTGCATCTTTCCTTCAACAATACACACGTCTTAACTCTTTATTAAACGATCTAACCGATCGTCGAGGCCGTCATAACACGATAAATAAGCTGCAATCCGACAATGTTGAACCAGAACCATTTCTTCCAACATTTAAATCACATCTCACAAGAGCTGTATCACCACGTCCTTCTTCACCATCACGATTGTCACACTCTTCCAATACTACTCTTCAGGTGCAGGAAAATCCACCAGCTTCTCTTCGACCCGGGCCTCCACCCCCTCCCCCACCGCATGATCCTTATCTGGCACCACCTTCAGAACACTTACTTGGACGACGTACTCGTGGCTTCAGCAACAATTTAAGGAGATTATCCCGCACATTTCTTAGAGACATAGATGATGAAGAGAATGGAAACAGTGAATCGGGTAGCTCCACACCTCCACGCCGATACAGTACATCAGCTGTACTTTCTACACCCAATTTGCCTTCATTGAATATTAATAAACATAACAGCAAAAACAAAAAACCAGCTCAGTACTATGCGGTTCCTTCTGCGTATAAAAAACCTGCGTGTCGTCAGACTAAAAACTTGTTATCTGATACAGACGAAAACGCCACCGACAACAATGACGATTTATTTGACCAAGGAAGTAACCACAGTAGCAGTAGTAGTACATGTGAGGATTCCGCGTATGCAAGCGGTAGAACAACACCGACTGGATTGCCTTCTATTCTTCATAATACAAAAAAGTCTACATGGTCTTGCGTTCCCCCAGCTGTATCCGCAGCCAATAATTGGCGGTATCCTCCAACTGCACATATTTATGCATCTAAAGCAATTGATGAAATGGAATTGATTATAAATAGTAGCATTACTGGATCATTTGGTGGATCATCATCAGCATCGCGTAGAATGTCAACTGCTTCCTCCTCTATCCTCAAAAAGACGACCATTCAAACAACAAGTGTTCCTGAGATTTCAGTCGATTGGCCAAGAGCTTGGTGCTCTTCTTAATTATAATCTTTCTTTTAATCTGTTATAGCTGCCAAATATTTTGCTCTATAATAGTTTTGTATAGTCCAGTTTTATTAATAACTTGTTTTTTTATATCTAATCATTATCATCGTATTGATGAAAAATTTAAATTAATTCTTCGTTCAACAGTTCATGTACATTATACTTTTATTTTTTATTTTCTATAAAGAAAGTATGCTTTATACCAGCATCCCTTTCGCTTTTTTCCAGTCATCCGACAGGTTCCATTCCAATACCCTCAACGCAAATAAAACAAAATATAATTATATTTGTCGACCTATAAGATAGTAGGTCTTTTATTTATCAGTATCGAAAAGTATACACGTTCTTTTTTTTCCATCGATATGTTGTAACCTATAAATTTGAACATACGTAACGCAATAACATGTTGGTCCACTCTACTATTTTTTTTATGTAGAGGATTTGGCCAAGGTATGTTATGATATTGATCCATCATTGATTTTCCGGAAAAACCCCGTTTATCAGTAAAATACATAGTATAGAACTGATTTATTCTCATATCATAATAACAAACTATATCTTGAGCTTTTATTGATGCTTATTGTTGACTACTACATGGCTGTAATTAATACAAACTAGCCGTACTGTCTCGCTTCGCTCGACTAAATGAGCCCCTACGCTTCGCTCCGAGTCATTTAACGACGTCGTCGCAAGGGGTTCCCCCTTGACCCCCAACGGCGCTTTGCGCCAGTCCGGAGTGGGCCCAATGCTGTATAATATGTTTTGAGTTAATATATATATATATATATATATATATATATATAAATTGGAAAACAATATAATAGTAATAATAATGATAAAAGTAATGATTATAAAATTGATAGTAATATGATAATAATGATAATAATGATAATAATATAATATTGAAAATAATAAAAAGTAAGAATAATAAAAATAATGATACGTATAATAATAATAATAATGATAATGATAATGACAATAGTAATACAGCATATTATAAATAGAGATATTTATGTCACGGATGGTAGGAGAGCTTCACGATAGACTACATTATTAGTTTTTGGGATAGTGTTGTCTTTTTGGTTGGAAAGATTTAATGCAACT
>JAEPRB010000213.1:0-68299 GCA_016758965.1 Circinella minor
TTTATACATATATATAAACTTGTACAATGGTCTACCTATGTAAAAGAGGAATAAAAAAATAGAATGTCTCATACAAAAACCTTACAGCAAAAAATACTCTCATCTAGTATAAATCAAGGAATGATTAAAGTAATAATTATGTAGTAACTTATTAACAATTATACTATTATAATAGAAATATATGTGTCATTCCATTTTAATTATCCACTTTTCTTTGCTTTACTATGAACAATCCAATAAATAAACACTGCGTCTCTTTGTGTGCTTTCTTTAATATACTTGTAATATTTTTATTACTGTTGCTAACCTAGTATTCTTATTGAATTGTTGAATTTGGGTAATAATAACGGTTTATTAGTATCAAATATTTGTTCATCCAATATCAATTATTATGATAACACCTCTTGTAAAAAAAAAAAATTGTTACACTATGTTTGTGACACGTGGCTATATGTGCAGCGACAGGGATAATCTTGCCTATTTATTTTTTTCCCTCTTTTCTAAAAAAAACACACACAAGCCTTGTTCTTTTGAATTTCAAAAATAACTAAGAAGCAACAACATAACGTGGACAACTTCAAATAACATCATCATCAGTTTAATAATATAAGCCGGTTCACTTGATATCAGTTAAAAAAGTGGTCAAAGACAACTTTCAAAATATGACTTTTTTTTTGGTAAAAAAAAAACTTCATCAGTCAGTCAGTCAATCTACTCAATTGAACCTAGATTAACGCATGGACAAGAAGGATTGCTTTTGTGGATAGAAATGAAGTAGGAAATAGCGTCACCATATTCAGTATACAGACTGTGCTGATACAATCATATCAATGGATATGGATTGTTCAACGCGCCACTACCGACTTTTATCAGCTAGACTGGATAAAAAAAAAGGCACTCAACATCTTTGATGGATATACTTTTGTGAACAGTAACAGTGGGGATAAATTGGTGGATGTAGACATGGATGAGACAATCATAATAATGCTATTCTTAATGAATAACCCACTAACTAGAGGAACCACTCCGATCTACTACTGGTAGTAGACTATAAAGATCCAGATTTAGTTGTGAGCTTGGTAGTGTAGTTATGGAACTGGTTTTTTTTTCTTTTTTGTTCCTTGCATGGGTAAGAACCAATTGATATTAGTTTAGGCACTCGTTTGAAATTGTGGTGGGTGGATGTTCTTATCCAGATGAATGTGATACTTGTACATACGCCCACGAAGAACTGTATCTTTTGTTGAAATGTATTACAAATATAATGAGGTACACAACCAATTTAGCAATAGTAATTATAACAATTGATTAAAGTCTGTATAAAACATAATAAAATAAAGGATGCGTCTTTCAAATTACAAAAATATACAAAAAAAAGTTGGAGTCGATGAAATAAAAATGAGCAGAAATAGATAAGTGTGAGGTGGAGGCGAGTTGTAATATAACTGTCAAATAAAAAAAAAAAGGAGAGATTATTCAGACTATTACATATCAGACAATTTTTCTCGTTTAACAAATATATTATGCATAATTTAAAATGCTTACGTCAAATAGGATCTGTGTGTATATTAACTACCCACTGCTACCGCCACCTCCACCTCCACCACATCCGCCACCTCCTCCGCCACCACATCCACCTCCTCCGCAACCTCCACCAGAAGAGCCACAATTAGCATTAGTGATAGCATATCCAATAAGTTCTCCGAGACCTTCTCCGAGACCACCTAAATCAAGTTGTTTTTCTTTTTTCGTTACTGGGGTACGTCGGTTCCATTTTGTAGATAAATGAATCCCGGGTGATAATGAAGATAGGACGATCCATTGAGATCGTGAATCTGTAGTTGGTTTTTGTGAAAGTACTATTGTAATAATAATAATAATATATCAAATTTGATTTGATTAAGTAGAAGGTCAAACAGCCCAAGGTTTGTTAATATACTCATAATTATCACATACCAATATTGCTAAAATAATTAAAGTACAATGTGGTTTGTTAGTTTAAAGAAAAAATAATATCATAATATAATATGGTTAATATATAGTCATAATACATATTATGTATATACTTACTCTAGCTGGCTTTCCGGTCCGCTATTTTTGATGAATCCTGTTCAATTTTATATTTTATAATTAATTTTTTCATCAGTTACAATTTTAATCCATCATAACATATAAAAGTTATTGTTTTTCTTATTACCTGTTGCACAGTTGACAGTTCTAAATATATATATATATATGTATTACGTATTGCAAATATAGTTAGATTCATGTTAAACAATATTAATAAAACAATAAATATAAATGATTTTATATTTATATTTACCCGACGTAACCGTATCCAGTTTTATTTAGATCTTCATGCAATTTAACTTGTAGAGATTCCTATTTTATTATATCCATGAGTTTAACGAGACTTTCCCCTCATTATTGTTATTATATACATACCGAAACGGTTCCGCTTTTTTTAAATTTAAAGATATACATCACGTTTCCTATAGAAGAAAAAGAAAAGACGAAAAAAATCGTAGAATGAGTACAAAACAAATAATTTTTCTTTGTTTCTAGTCAAAAAGAGAGAATATATATTTACTTCGATCATGATGACTTTCTTCTTTTTGTTGATTTATATAACTTAAATAAATCAATTAATAGATTAGATATCGATTATTACACGTTTTTAGTGCTTGCTTTTTTTGTTACCTTGCCATAGCAACTTTGTCACTCGGATCTGGTAGTGATCCTGGAGTATAGTCATATGGGATAGCGGTTGGGTTAAACGCTTTACACATCTTACCAAAAACAGATGACTTTTCTTTGTGGCCTTCACCATGACTCGTTATCAGATTCTGACCATTTATTTTGCGCCATGCTTTATCTGTATCTTTTACAAATTCTGAAAGTCGTTCAGGAACAATATTATCATCATGGTTTACATATTGTCCTGTATACTTGAAAGTAAAAAGCCGATACGTAGATGGATGTAACATATGGGTGTGCCATGCTAAATCAATTTCCAAAGTTGGTACCATGACTTGGGAAGGATAGATCCTGATCACTCTCAAAAATTTCTGGTATTGTCGAATACCACGAGCTATACCAAAAGGGGGTTGCCAATCAATCTTGATTACAGCTTTTGTATTAAAATCCTGTTGTCTCCCAACGGCTTGAATTAAATCTAGTGAAAATGGACTTGGGTTGTTTTGATAACAGCTACGCAAGGCATCCACTAATAAAAGAGCTGCACGACGATGCCAATGTTGAGTTTCGGTACCATGTGTTTTAATACTGACCATCTTTAATATAAAAGCGATTGTATCATCCATGGATCGAGTAGGAAGTAAAAGATGACGTTTTGGTAAAAGTCTTTTTTCTGCAAGTTCCATTACATGAGCCATGGTACGCTGAATTTGAAATTTTCCAGCTGTTCGAATTTTGCCATTTTTCTCTAAAAGTGTTCCACTATTATTTCGTGTACTTGATTATTAGAGAAAAGTATATATATGTGGATTGTATTATTATTAGTAGTACTACTTACGCAATTAAAAATGAGCGTGTCACTATATCTTCATTTAATCGAGCTATTGATGCTGTACCAACAGTTGTAGATTGATGACAAATATGGCACTCGATACCCACCTTGGGATTATGTCTCCAATCAGCATATTCGATCCTATTTTATTATAGATATAAAGTGTTAATAAATGGTACAGAAATATAAGAAATACTTAAAATATATATGCACACATTTTTAGATTTATAGATAATACAATTTGTCATAAATATATCTTAGATTATCACATCCACGTACCAACTACATTCCATAGATGTTGAACAAAAACTACATTCCACTGTAGTTGTTCCAATTACCACAGTATCTGGTGTTAATATATATGGTTCATCAGTTCCATAATAAAGTTCCCAAGCGGTTGTACGTGATGGATCAAGAAAACCGGTTGCGTTTCGATACTATATTATCAATTAATTAATTAATTAATTATCTAACGCTTTCTTTGCAATGATTTTATATGTACGTAATGAATCAAATGATGATGAAAAAGAATATAATAAATTGATACTTTACTAATTGCTTTAATGGTAAATTTATTTTATATATACCAGCTTGATCTAATCGAATAGAATCTTCAAAATAACGAAATGGACTTAACATGTGTGCATGCCACATATAAGCAATATCTAAAAAATGGTATAAATTTATGATTATTATTATAAAAATTAATGCAAATAATTAATTACTATACCAAGCGGAGGTGCAAAAGATTTATAAGCAGATCTTGAAAAGGAAGATTGAACAATTTCTCTCCATTGTATATAGCGTCGTTCTGCTCGAGCCAATAATATTTTCAAATGAAAATCATCAAATTTTGATTTATAAATGGCAAATTGTTCCATTAAAGATAAATAATAATAACAATTTTCAACAGTAACAACCTCATTTAGTTTTGGAAATTCATTTGGAATTTTTTCACGAGGAGGTAAAGAAGCATATTTGACACTTGGTTGTTGTTGATCATAATGGTATTCTTCTGGTGGCGGTGGCGGTGGTGGGTATCGTTGAGTTTTTTTCATAATTATTGTAATAAATTATAAAAAGAAAAGAGAAAAGGGAAAAGGGAAAAGGGAAAAAAATTGATCTCTTTTATTTATACCTAGTATATAAAAAACCAAAACTTCAAGTAATTATAGCCCATTAATATATAATAGTTGCCTCAGCCACACATGTTTCTTTATTCTCTCTTTTTTTTTTTTTTTTGCGTAGCAGCTTACAGAATTTTGTTCGTTCCTTTTGATTGCTTTGCAAAATATTATACTGTTTTCAGTATAGTTGATATATATATATATATGCACTTGTTGTTGTACAAAGTTGAATATATAAATGGATGTTCTTCACATGTGTCTCCACCCACCACATCAAAAAAATCAGGTACAAGAAATAAGAACAGTTAAAGAAAAACCATGCGCATAAAAAAAATTGATAATTATTTTTAGTGTATCTAAACACATAGACACACACACACACACACACATATATATATATATATATATATATATATGGCAATATCAGTCCAGGAAACATTTATAATGAAGAAGGTTAAATTATTTAACACAACTCAACGTTTTATATTCAACACAAAGCTTGTTACACAACTCAACACATTAATGCATTTTATATGTAGCATGAATAAAATAGCACCAAAACATATTTTGTTTTTATTTAATGGTTTGATAAAAAAACAGATAAACTGTACTTTATAGTTATTTCAACATCTAAAGTGAAATATTCCTCCTTTTCAACGTAAACCATACTCATTGATTTGTTCTATCTGATAACTTTATTATACACCTATAATAATACGCTTATTAATTTATATATAGCCAATTAATATTAACTATGACTCTTGTTGTTTCAAACTTATGTGTAACATATAGTTCTGTTAGAACAGAATTCCAGTATTTGCTTGAAAAAAAAAAAGTAATTGGTGTTACAGGAAAACAAAGATATATCACTATTATCATTAGCTTTACTTTCGATTCTGTTTCTCTCATTCAATCTACTATTACAAAGTGATAGTACTTAGTAATATATGGAGCAAAAATTATGCTGTGGCACGTAGTAAAATTCTATTTTTTCATCAGATGATGTGCTCATTTGATAATAGCCTTGCATAAATATTTTACTCGTAGATTATATTGTACTGGATTTTTAGACTGCTTTTGCGCATTATAATTTTTTTTTTTTTTTTGGCGTACTCTGATTTTTTTTACAAATAAACTTTTTACAATGTCCATCTGCTTTAGATATTGTAATACATAGTTATTTATGAAAAAACTTAATCTTCAATGCCATTATCAAGTATATTTAAGAGCAGTATCCACTTTTGAAATAGTATTATGTATGCAAAAAAAAAAAATTATAACGCGCAAAAGCAGTCTAAAAATCCAGTATTCTATACCGAAATAAAAAAAGATGACCATCTGTGTTCCCATAGATTTATAACAGAGTAACTTGTTACACATTTTGAACCAAATGAAAAAAATACTTTATATATACTCATATATAAAATAAAACTATCTATTATTAATATAGCTGCTTCGCGCGAGAAAAATAAAAGGAAAGGAGAAGAAATTATAATTATTATGACTACTTTTATTATATATAAATAGGCTCTTTTGATTTATTGTTATTATTAAATAAACTTTTCTACACCCTTTTTATTTACCATACAAAAAAAAAAAATGGTTAAAACAAGAGCTGCAATTCTTACAGATAAGGCGACATTTGGTGATTTACCATTATTTAAGAATGGATTGGAAGTCAAGGAAATTGAAACTTCAGAACCTCAAAGTACTGATGCTGTCATCAAAGTTCAAGCTGCTGCTTTAAACCATCGGTAACATATATATTACTATATTAATCTTTTTTAATACTGACGCTGTATATTGTAATTATGCAACATGAAAAAGATTCATTAAATGTTCTATATTTTTTTTAAAAAAAAATGGTCAATACTATAATTACTACAATCACTATAGCGAACTATGGATCTTAAAAGGTCTTTACCCTAAAATTGTTCATGGTGGACCTATTGGTGCCGATGCAGTTGGTGTTCTTGAGAAACCAGGAAATTCATCTGTGGAAACTGGAACACGTGTATTAGTTTGTCCAAGTGTTAATTGGAAATCAAATCGTAGGGGTCCCAAACCCAATGCTTTTCGAATTCTTGGTTTATTACCTGATCCTGGTACTATGACAGATACATTGATTATTGATGGAAAGGAAGTAGTACCATGTCCTGAACACTTGTCTACTAGCGAAGCTGCTGCTTTACCACTTGCTGGACTCACAGCTTACAGGTATTACTATACATTTAATAAAGACCATCTGTAATGCTTCCTTCCTGACTGTCGCTACGACGGATTTTTTTTTTATCGACTGCTAACTAATAGCAATAAACTATTTAATGTCTATCAGAGCTTTATTTATCAAAGCTGAAGCACGAGCTGGTGATAATGTTTTGATTACTGGTATTGGTGGTGGTGTCGCTCTATTTGCTCTCCAATTTGCTGTTGCTTGTGATATCAATGTCTATGTTACATCTTCTAGTGAAGAAAAAATCGCTTGTGCACTTAAATGGGGAGCCAAAGGTGGTGTCAATTATAAAGATCGTAAGTATATATTAATTCTACATTTACATATACCTAGCTTAGTAAAGCCCAGTATTATCAATTGAAACAATTTTTTACTAAAATAAATATTTATTTTTAGCTAATGCTGGTAAAAAGTTAAAAGAATTGTTGGGGAAGGACAATTATTTGTCAGCCATTATAGATGGTGCTGGTGGTGCCATGTTTGACCACTATGCGAACTTGATGATACCAGGTGGTATTATTGCTCAGTACGGTCAAACGAGTGGCCCCGGTGTTAGTTATACAATGGACTTATGGTTTAATAATGTTGATTTACGTGGCTCTACAATGGGTTCGCGTACCGAATTTAAGGAAATGGTCGAGTTTGTGGATAAACATAAGATTAAGCCCATTGTATCCAAAGTATATAGAGGTTTGACTCAGGAAAATGTAGACCAAGCCATTACTTATTTGAGGTATCTATATTTTAATAATAATAGTTTGTATAAATATAATAATTACATTATTGTCTTAGCAATAAGGCTGTTATTTATTTTACTATTTGCAAGTAACTAAATATTATATATATATTAATTATATAGTGAGGGTAACCAATTGGGCAAAGTTATTATTGAAATTGATCGAAAATAAAACCTTTGAACTGCTCTACGTATTCATAAACTATCATCCCTGTTGTATATTTTAGTTAGTTACTACTTACTATAATTTAATAAAAATATGACATTGAACTGTTAACCATTAATTTCTGTTTCTGCGAATTTTCTGTTATTAAATAGTAGTTCTTGTTTAGACTGGGTAAAAATAACCCAACACGGATGACATGCATAATAAAATACACAATGATCCAGCTATTATCATTAATAGTCAAATGAAGAGAAAATAAGATTTTGTCATAATTGATTATGTAGTTTAGTTTCCACGCTAAATATCATGATGATAATTCGGAGTCATGATACTGTTTCGGCATATAAAGATATACTTCGTGCTGACTAATGAATCTTTTTTCTTCCTTTCACCTCCACACTTATTGAAACTTAAATCATGGTTGCTGCCATTCTCTCAAAACCTGTTGAAGGATCGGGTTATAAATATAGTTTGAAAGTCCAAGAATATACTACACCTGCACCACAATCAGGTGAAGCCGTAGTCAAGATTCAAGCTGCTGCACTTAATCATCGGTAATATTAATTGAAAAAAAAAATATTTGAATGGGAATTGGGATGAATGAATTTTTAAAGGAATCGTTCACTAAGTATAAATATATATATTAAATAGTGATGTATGGATTTTGAAAGGATTATATCCTGGTATTGTTGAAGGTTCTGTTGTTGGATCTGACTGTGTTGGTATTCTTTCTGAACCTGGATCTTCATCAGTACAAGCTGGTCAACGCGTTTTAATCAGTCCTTCAGTAAATTGGGAGAAGGATCCACGAGGTCCAGAAGGGCGTTTTTCTATCTTGGGTCTCTTACCTTCCCCAGGTAATCTATATAATACTTTAAGAAGGGGGGGACTATGGAAAAGGGAGAAAGGGAGAAATAAACTGAATTGATTGATTTAATTTATTTTATAATAATTTTTTTTTCAGGTACATTGGCTGATACTATTAATATTGATGGTAAAGAAATTTTCCCTTGTCCTGCTCATCTTTCTACTTATGAAGCTGCTGCATTGCCACTTGCAGGATTAACTGCTTTTAGGTAAATATATATATATATCATCCTATTGTTTCATATATATTTTTTAGAAAAAAAGGCATTATTCTTATATGTACACTAATAAAACCCAATTTATTTTAGAGCGCTGTTTACTAAATCTGAGGTCCAAAGTGGAGATCATGTATTGATCCCTGGTATTGGGGGTGGTGTTGCTCTTTTTGCACTTCAATTCGCAGTAGCAGCAGGTGCACATGTATATGTTACTTCTTCTAGTGAAGAAAAAATCAAAAATGCTATTTCTTTAGGCGCAAAGGGAGGAATTAACTATAAAGATCGTAAGTGAGTTTTTTTTATATATATACACTATCCATCCTATTTGCTTGCTGAAATATGCAGCGGAAAGAAATTTTTACTGTTTCACAAAAAAAATTGACACACACCAAAAAAAAGGGTTTAAAAAAAGACAGAAGTATATACAAAAAATGCTAAGTAATTCTTATTTTCAATAGCTAATGCGGATAAGGAACTTAAGAAATTGTTAAATGGTAACTTATTATCCGCTGTTGTTGATGGCTCTGGTGGTGCCTTGTTTAATCAATACATCAAAGTAATGAGAACAGGTGGTATTATCACTCAATATGGTCAAACAGCATCTCCTAAAGGCGTTGGATTCAATATGGGAGCTGTACTTAAGAACATTGATTTCCGGGGCTCAACGATGGGCTCACGTGCCGAGTTTAAGCAAATGTTGGAATTTGTTGACAAACATAAGATTAAGCCTATTGTTTCACACGTCTTTAATGGTTTAACTCAAGAAAACATGGATAAAGCTATTTCTGTCATTGAGTAAGTAATAGCGGGGAATTTTTTTTTTATCTTACATGTGATCTATTTTTGAATATGCTGACTCTTACTTATCCTCTTTATTTTATTAATAGTGCTGGTCAACAAACAGGAAAGGTAGTTCTTGAAATTAATGAGAATGCTCGTTCAAACCTTTAAATAAAATAGCTAATTAGTTTATATAATATATGATTGATATTATTATTCATCATTAAATGATAAAGAACTGTATATTATTATTATTATTATATTATTATTATTTAAATAAGGAAATTACTAGACCCTTTTTTTCTGACTTATGCAGAAAAACCATGCGTTTTTTTTAACCATCTATTATAACCCCCAGGTCACTAATAATAATAACCCCCCAAGGTTTTCTTACTCTTTTTTATTTATTTTTATTTTCCACTCCCCCTTTTTTTTCTATTATTACGTTCTCGCGTATATTTTTATATGAAAGTGTCTATATAGAACTAAAAAGAAATAGACACTTACTCATATTCACACACGAACTTATTAACAAATTCAATAAGCCCACGGGCAAACACCCATCCCCCCTTTTTTTTATTATTCTTTTTTGTTTTTTTTTTTTGTCTTTCTCTCTCCACTCTTTTTCTTTCTTTCTTTCTTTCTTTCTTTTCAATCTTCAAAAAAAAATGATATCCCTGACCACTTTTTTGACAATCTACTTACTTGGTGGAGTGACATTTCTACCTGTATTACTACTGGTCATATTTTACTTGTATAGTATTGATCCTCAAGAAGCACTCCAATCGACGACAAATAACAACAATAAAAGCATTTACCCAAAAGAAGAATATAAAGATTGTGATTACGATCAAGGAAAAACTGGCTGGATCCGTTTTACAAATCAGCACGATGCAACAATCAACTCTGGCAGGTTAATGACAACGCCTGGTTCTAATGCACACCATCACCACGGCAATAATAGCAGTAGCAACGGTATTTACAGTAGCAATACTAGTAGTAGTAGTAGCATTAGTGGTAGCAATAATGGGAGCTCTTCAAAAAAATTTAAAGACTTATGTTATGGTGTTCTTAAACACGGCACATTATTTATCTACGAGTCCGATAAAATGCTCGAGTGTAAAATGATTATACCTGTACATGACTTCACAGTATCGATATATCCCGAAGGCCGACGCGACCATGAATTATTTAGCAAGTCAACAGCTATTCGGCTCCGTCCTAAACATCTCCGCAAAACAACGAAAAAACCCAACAAAAATAATCATAATGTCATCAAGTCTAAAACGGATACGAACCTATTGTTGGATAATAATAGTAGTGATGATGATACTAGCAAAAAAGATAGTTGGACCTTAGATCAAGATTTTTATTTATACTGTGGCCAATCAATTGACAAGGAAGACTGGTATTTTGCATTAATCAGTGGATCCAATTTTATGGCCGATTCTCCAACAACGAATTCAAAACAGTTCGATCCAGAAGCTATGCAAGATTTAATCAAGAGTATTCATCATGATCCTTCCACCCGGCAAATGCAATGGCTCAATGCTATTTTGGGAAGAGTCTTTTTGGGGATGTACAAAACTGACAAGGTTCATAAGTTTTTTGAACAAAAAATCACAAAAAAAGTGAGTAAAATGAAACGTCCTGTGTTTATTGACGCAATTGCAGTGCATCGAGTTCAAGTGGGTCATGCGATTCCTTATTTGAATAATCCGAAATTGTTGTCACTTTCGATGGATGGTAGTTTAACGGCAGAAGCACAAATTGAATATGAGGGTGGTCTGTGCGTGGAAATTGAAACGGGGTTTTTATGGACTTATTCAACCCGAATGAAACCTATCCGTGTTAATTTAATATTATCAGTTACATTGAAAAAATTATCGGGTCGATTCATGTTTAAGATCAAGCAAGCTCCTACGAATCGATATTGGATTGGATTTTATGAACCACCTGTAATGGATTTGGTGATTAAGCCTATTGTTTCGGATAAACAAATTAAATTGAATGTCGTGACCAATGCTATTGAATCCAGGATTCGTGAATTGATTGCCGATACTATGGTATTACCCAATATGGATGATTTTATATTTTGTGATTCGGATGGAAAAGGTGGGATTTTTGATGATGAAGTACCGATCTCACCCATGTCAACAACTCCAGAAGCACCAATACACCCTACACCATCAGCACCAGTGAGTATTAAAAGTGAACCAGGAATCATGAATCAACAACGAACACAACATAGTGACGATTCTAAATCTACCATATCAACATCATCACGTCGCTCTTCATCCGCATCATCATCACCAACACCACGAACATCAGAATCCATGCCACCAGCGGTTCGTCGAACGGATTCAGCAAAATCAGCAGAACATCTTTCATTACAATCCAATAATGAAATCTCCAAATCATCGCCGAATTTACTTTCTGGGGCTCAAACAGAGTCGGTTAACAAACAATCCATTGAAAGAGGAGGAGGGGGCGAGACTGCATCACTTGTATCTCAAGATTCTAGCGACTCAAATTCATCATCAACACCTACATCATCTATTCGATGGCCAAGTTCCATGAATCTAAGAAGAAAAAAGAAAACCTCGTCAGATACTGCATCAATTATATCAACCACTGGTAAGAATGATGATGATAGTAGTAGTATCTACCACCATGACGAAGAACATGTATCATCATCAGCACAATCAGTACGTTCAGTTGGATCCACTCGACGTGGCTTTTTATCCAAATTAAAATCCGAAATTACTGAAGAAATGCGTTCAGGGGACCGAAAACCATTGTACCAAAAAGCAGAACATATATGGCAAAGGAGTAAAGAAGTAACTCGAGAATATCAGAAACAGCAACAGGATGAAAGGGAACAAGCGGAGAGAGAAGAAGCTACATCAGTAGAACAAGAGGATCATCAATTACATTATCAAGAACAACAGGAGCAACCAAAAAAAGAAGTGATCACCATGGATAGTAATGAAACCAATATTTCTAAACAACAGCAACAGGAGAATGAAAAAGTCGTACCAGTAGAAGAGAACCCTTCCCGGATTAGTAAAAAACCTCCAGCACCACCACGACCTGCTCGACGACGACCATCATCTACAAAGGAAGAGGACAGGCCTCCACTTCCTCCACGTTCGCCTATCGATAACAATAACAATTCCAATGATCATAACAATGATAACATCAACAATAACAACAATATAGAACAATCTTCCATTTATTCATCATTTGAACCTCCAATCATAACAAAAATTCCTCCACCACCGCCACCAAGAAAAGCTCCCCCATCTTTACCACCACGTGAATTCCCAAAATCCTCTGAAGATTCTCAAGTCAATTCAGCCATTTTTACCAAAGAACAATAATAAATAAAAGAAATACTATTTTTTTTCTTCTACCACATTCTTTTCCTTAATTCACATCCTTTTTTTCTTATCTTGAAAAGAACATTAATGAAAAAACAAATACCACCATTATAAAAATTATATTTCGAATTGTCAACAAAAGAAGAGTATTCAAAGAAAATGTATATAAACTTACTGCTGTAAGGCCTTAAAAAATAATAAAATGACAAACAAAGTACTTTGTCTTTACATACAACAGCTATGTTAATCTTATTTCAACATGTACGACATGATTATTTTTATTTACTTATTAAAAAAAGAATACACACATACCTTATATATGTAAAGTATATTTGTTTTACGCTTGGTAAATGGATTTATGCAGATACTGTAGAAAAAAATACGATCACATGGTTCATCTTGGATTCAGAAATAGATGGAAGAGTTTTCATGCTAACCTTATAGTTATATATATATCCAAATCAATCATATTAATAGTTTTGCAAAATGTCAGTGTGGAAACCTTTACATCATAGTGGAAGATGATCCATTCATTCGTTCGTTCTAAACTCTGATATCTATTAAAATATACATATATATTCAGTAAGGAATTATTTGCCCTGTTTAACAAAATGACCATCAACATCCATATATGTAACTTTAAATAGCATAAAAGTGGGGTTTTATTCCTTTTTAATGTCCTACCATTTGGTAGATTTGCTTGTACCTCTTAATAATAAAAGAGATTGATAATCATAATAAAACACTATACGCACAAGTTTATTTTTCGTATTTTTTTCATATTTTCTATACAACTTTTTTATTTTTGACCGATTTCGGTGTATGTTATAAATGTGTCATGAATGCGTGGGATAATTTAAACAAAAGGTTCAAGGTTGAATTCGAGGACAGTGGTAGGAAGATTCAATTCGAAGTTTTCAAGTACAGTAGGATGAAGTACACCGAATGAACCGATCATTAATTCCTTACGTTCACCTTCTTCAGTTAAATAACGCAAATAAATATCTGCGGAACGACCAGGGAAATATGTTTTGTCTATATGAAATAATGATAATAATAATAATAATGCACAAATCAATATACAATATAAAATATTTATCCATTTCTACTCTTTTTTTTAAAAAAAAGAAAAACACTTACGTTCAGATTCAATAATCCAGTAACCCAAATCCTTGCTTGTTTTAGAAATAAGCTTAGTGTTCAACATTTCCATCAAACGGTTAAGCAAACCATGAATAACTTCGAAACCAGAAGTCTTTGACATGTAAGCAGCACATACATGACGTTCATTACGGGTTCTACGTTCACGTGTTTCATCCTTGAAACCAACATCTGATACTTCAAAGACCTTAAGAGGCAAGGGCAATTTCTTGTTGTTATTAATGGTCTTGAGTACACCAGGCAAAAGTGATGTACGAACCACTTGGTATTCGATAGTCTTGGGGTTAGCTAATTTAATAGCTGTTGTGTTATCATCGACACGGTTCAAGAATTTGAAGTTTTCGTCATGAGAACAAAGAATAAGGGGAGCCACTTCAGTGAAACCACACATAGCTAATTCACGACGAGCATGGTCAGAGAGTTTGTTACATGGTAAAGCAGATGCAAATGTGGAAACAGCAGGCATTTTTTTAGGTAAGTTATCATAACCATATGAAATACAAACATCTTCCATAATATCAGCAGCGTGCAAAATGTCCCAACGGGTAGGTGGGACGTCGACAAGAATCTCATTGGCGTTTTCAGGGTTGACGTTGGCACCTAAACTCATTTTTTCCAATAATCCACAGATTTCATCACCCTTTAATTCAAGAGCAGTACATGAGTTAATGTAGTCGACATTAGCAGTGGCGCGCCATGGTTGAACCTTGGGTGTTTGCTTGACAGTACCATCAGGATATACAATTTCTACTGGTTCAACACTAATAGTACAGTTAGTAACTATGCTATCTTCACCTCTTTCTATCTCTCTCTCACACACACAAATATACATTATCCATTTTATATAAAGTTTTAATAAACTTACGTGAAGGGGTCAGCACAGTATTGAGAGAACATAGCAACCAAAGTGTTCAAGACAATATTAGCCTTATGTTCATCTGTTGCTGTGATTTCAATGAAAACATTCTTGGTGGACAACTTGATTTTGGAGTGTTCAGAGTTAATGATAGGAGGAAGCGAACAGACAGTGCGGTTAGCATCATATACAACAGGATAGACAGGGGAATCGCGGATGATGTGAAGGAAACGACCCAAATGCTTGTCATTCTATGTAAAATTAAATATCCCATCAGTTATCATTAATATTATCACTAGTGTCAAGTTCATCGGCTATCCAACTTTTTTTTTAATTCCACGACCTCTATATTTCCATACCTCATATAACTCCATCAAAGAATCACCATCGACTTCGACAGTTTGATTGAGTGGAACAAACTTAATGTCCTTATGTGGTAATGCTTCGTATGTGAAAGGACCTTGGATGGTATCAAGATCGTGAGTACCCATGGAGGCAAGAGTACGCTTTCTAAAACAATTGCTTAGTATTTGCTAATCACTTTTTCCCTCCTTTTTTTTTATCCACCTCAATCCCAATATGCTATTATATCCAATAACTGCAATTTCGAAAATGTATTTACCGACAAATGTTGTTGTGCAACTTATCTTGAAGATCAATGAAACTATCATAAGCTTCTTGAGTAAATGTAATATCACGAAGAATAGCAGCAACGATTGCTGGACGAATTTGAGCGGTCTATACATACAAAATTTACCATACTATTAATTACACTCATATATAATTCACTACCACCCCTCCTTTACTCCTGAATTCAATCTATAAATATAAACTATATATTTTACCTCTGGCTTAACAATAACTTGTTGCAATTTACCGCTGGCAGGTTTAACAAGCTTATACTGTGGAGGCTTACATCTACCTTCATACACACGCAAAGCTTGAGCGAGACCTTCTTGACACAACAAATCGTATCTATATGCGCATAAGTTTCCCAATGTCCAATTTTTATTTAGTTGTTACTTCTCTCTTTTCCTCTTCTCTCCAAATCCTCATTATTATTAAATTGATAATAACCTGTTGGCTGGGATATCAATCTTCAATTGTGCACGTTCACCGGGAACCTTTTCCGATTCATCCTTTTCTGAAGTCTAATAATATAAAAGAAGAAAATTGTAAGAATCATAATGCTATTTTCTTCATTAAATAGAAACTAAACATACGTCTTCTTCAAGTTCGATACCGAAACGGAAACAGAGTTCATTGAACTCTTCATTTGCTGATAAATTGATAAAGTTGTCAAATTGACAATTTTAGTAAAAAAATATATACATATATAAAAAGAATGAAATCATTTAATAACGCATAATGAAGTGAATTTTGTAATAGAATAAAATAAAACTCACTGTATTCCTTTTCTAATGCCTCGAAAAGAAGCTGTTTATCGACGGTAACGGTAGGCATGAGGCGTGTTTCAAGGGCAACTTAAGCTCGTGTTCTATGTCTGACACTTAAAAAGAGAGACCTATTATAGGAAGATCTTACACTCAAATGTGTGGCTTGGTTATGAATCATTTCGATTTCTGTTTATCATCATCAATTATGACAAGTTTTTAAAGTTTGTTGCGTAGTCACCATACATAAAAGAAATGGAAATACAAAAATCCTTTTATTAAAACTCTTCATAATACAAAATGCAAATATTAATATCATACGTTATTCAGATATTATAAATATATATTTTTTAAATATTTGAGAAGATAATTAGATAATGTTTAAATGAAAGTTAGATAGCGATTGTAATAGCGCACGGATCATTCTTCGCCATCATCCTTTTTCGTGCTACCTATATATATATCATCAATATAAGAACATTTGTCTTATTTAATCGAGAAATTACTATTTAATCACAGTATATAAGCGTTTGACAAACAGCTCTTCGATTTTTTCTTTTTTCTTAAAAAATATAATCATCACCAATTATAATAATCTTATCCTCTTGATATGTTCATCAAAATAGCATTGTTCTAGTACTTGGACTCTATTTTTTATTGATAATCAAAGCAAGTTTATTTTCATCGCTGTCATCTCGCACTGTATATCGTATATCATTATTGTTGGTAGTGTTTATTTATTTTTATATTATTCTGAATATATGAAAAGTACTCATCAAAGGTGTTAGGAGCTGTGCACTCCTAATCCGTTTACAAATGCTTCGATGTTTATGTTGCTGTTAATATCTGGTACTACTGGTGTGGACAGGGGCATTAATCACAATAGCAAAAAGCCCATATTTTTGCTAAATACAGTTTCATATAATCTAATTAAAAAACACAACCGAGTATCCATTGGACAACATCAGTACGTATTAGATTATATAGGTCACTAATAAACAACAAACACTGAATGTGACACATTTGTTGTTATGCTCATGTGCATTTTTATTTGTTTCTATTACCCAATGTCTGCATTATTACTGCACAAGAATCAATAAGCTCAAGTGCGCTTTGCCTGACCCAGAACAATAACCTTGAATGCGGTTAGCAGTACTGTAGTTTTTATATTTTTTTTCGTCTTCTTTACCGTTTGGTATGTTTTAAAATTATCACACACTATTGCTTTGAAATAATTGTTGAAGATGAACTAGCAATTACTGTATAAATAATCTATAGCTACATTACTCCCACCCCATTTTAAAAATTTTATCGCTTATATAAGTGGGTTTTTTTCGATCTACTTCAATGTTTGTTAATCTAATATAGCCAAAGCACATAAAAACTATACCAGCAAAGTCACTTATTTATACTCGATTATTAATTAAAAATTTTGTATTGTCGCAAAAATAAATCAAAAGTTATATTGTTCACATAATGCGACAATATATACGTAAAATAAAATAATATTATTATTATTTAGCTATGACTATCCAGATTTAATATTCTTCTGTTATTTGTTTCGGTGGTGTTCGCTTTCGATGTTATTATTTTCCACCATGTCATTTTCAGGATTATTGCTATTTGTGGCACTACTGTTAGATACAAGAGCAACACTATCGCTCGACGTAGTATTGTGGTAACCAGTGTGTACTCTAGTTCTTCGGAACAGATTTTGAAAGGTTCGCACTTGTGGAAAGCTGATAGAATGATGTTGTTGATTCATTGATCCTTCTGGTTGCTTGATAGAAATATCAACTTTTTTAAAGACTTCGTCGTCTACATAGTATGATCTGAATAAATGTTCGAGTAATTGTGTGCGCTCTTGTATTAACTCTATCTGTCTTGCTTGTTCTTGAATTGTTCCAAAGCAGTTTTGACAATTACTGTTGCATTGTGTCAAATTTTCTTCGACGTTTAGTACTGTAAATTGTTTTCTCTCATTGCTTGGTTCAATTTTTGTGCTGTTGCTGTTGTTGCTGTTGCTGTCACAATTACGGCTGTATGTAAGATTGGGGATATCATCTTCTTGGTTTTCATTCTGTTCTTCCGGTGTTCCCTGTTTTTGCATATTATTATACAACAAAGGCTCATGCCTTGAATGTACTGGATTTACCAAAGGTACTGGAGACTTATATTTTCCGAATCGATCTTTAAGACCGCGATCAATTGAACGTTTCATACGACCAAATGACCAATGATGGATAATTCCAAACGGAGATTGTGGCCGGTAACCAAATACGGCTGCTTGAATTGCTGTAATGATACCATAAAGACCACCGACAAACCCAAGAGCATTCATTAAAGAATAAATCTTTTGTCCTCGATGCACAACGGTTATGAAACTAGCCGGAGATAACGTGATCGACCCAATCATAGTTTCAGAAAAGACAGGTCTGTCATGTTTCTGAAACGTCGTCGTGATGTGTGGTATTGATTTATATTGAGATGCAAATCCAAAATAATTCCATCCTGAGAGAATTAATGTTTCTGTTCGTTCGAACTGATAGTCTACATTAGCATACTCATTTGGCTCTAAATAATCTTGTGTTACTCGGAACGCATCTTCTAACATCCATTCTCCAATTTCTTTATCACTGAATAGAGGCATATGCTGAGCAAAGTAAACATTTCGATTAGGATCCCGTTCTGGATGGTAAAAAGAAATATAAATTTTCCCAGTTTCGCTTCTATTTAAGACACGAAATATAATGTCAATTGATGCTCCGTTGCTTGTTTGTGGGTCTGATAAAGACGAAAATCTTAACGGTACTATGTCCTCATGAAAAGGTTCTCCTCTGAACAAGTAACATTGAGTACTACCCAGATCCCCACCGGGCCTAGGCCTGTGATATGATAGATCAAGCAGTGTTATATAATTAGTGCATGAACTCTCATCACTTTTTGTACAACTAATTCGTGGATATGTAGATCCATCTGTAGGGCTTGTTCCAATTGTATATCCTTCTAAGCAGAACCGGATATCTATATTAAACATAAATAGTAAGTATCATCGGTTATATGAATAGAAATTATCAACTCTATCACTGCCACTATTTTTCTCAAAATATTCATTATACCTGGAAGCTGTATATCGTTATATATAGGCTCATCAAACGTATACGCTGTTTCGGGACTTTCCAACACTTGTATTATAATAAATACAAAAAATGCGATGAAGAAAAAGAACAAAAACAACTTAGAGAAAAGCCTAGTGGTTTCTGCCCAAAGAGGTTCGCCTGCTCTATAGTTTCGAAAAAGAAAAAACCACATTTATTACTAGACAGTGGTTTAAACTACTTTTTAATGACTTCGTAGACTCACCTGGGGTGAATCACTAGATAACGAGATATATTTATGGCTCGTTGCATGTGGTGTTTGAATCGATAAATTATATATATACATATAAGACAAGCAAGTCCTCCACAAACAGCACCAATAGCCGAGATAGTAGCCTTACTGATACTAGATGTTGGTTCCTCATTTATCTCATCATACGTAGCTCCAGTTGTTATATTGTAAACCCACTTTGGTAATGTTTGATCTTGTAGCTCTTCATTAGTACGACTACCTCCATTATCCCCAGTCATATCTGAAAGCTTGAGCACATCAATGTCAGTAAAAAATCTTGTACCAGCCCCACCTAAATATCATTACGTGCATATGTAAGTATACAAAAATAGAACCTAGAATAATTATTTCTTAACTTGAACGTACCAAAGCAAAGTACAGCGTATTCGTTATTAATTCGACCTATAGAAGATCCCGTACGCGCTCGAGGCAGAAGTCCGTCAACAGATGGAGCAGACCATATCCATGTATGAGTATCAAGGATCCACAAAACATTATAGTATTCATCATCAACTCCAATAATGCCCAGATTGTCACCTATATATAAAAGGTGAACTAGTGTGAAAAAAATTTACAGAATACAGAAAGTTTTCGAACCATTGACTATTATGTACCTCCCATGAAATATAAATATCGCCCCTCAGGTCCTATTCTCATTATATTATTTGGTAATCAGTTAGTAACTCGTAATTATAACGAATATTTTAGGTACTCTTGCAGTAGAAATCTACCTACCTAAAACAGCATTTGAATGCACCCGAGCGACTTCAGGGTTGTTAATTGCACTAGCGTCAAGCGCTTGTAGTTCCCATGAGTCATCGTCAGGGTTGTACACAGCTGACTGATTAAAAATAAAATAATCACTAAATTCTGGATCCATTTCATCACTACTATACCATCCACCAACATACACAATACGACTGTCACTATATATAAATAGATTTAGCTGCTTTATAATAAGCAATATCTTTTATGAATTAAATAAATAAAACCCGACCCATTGTTGAGCATTTACATACGGTAAAGCAGTTGCCGTACCGCCATATAAACCAATTGGTGGAGTTGTCAGATTTATGAATGTTTGAGCAATAGTATCATATGACCAATGATCCCTAAGTAATGTGAAATTATTCATGCTAGAAATGCCACCATGAATATATATTAATCCATTTGCTGCCCTGACAGATGTATGCTGTTTCCGATGAGGCGGTACAGAATCAATCCCATCTAGTCCAGACAATGTGGTCCATGTGTTTTGACTAAAAGAATACACCTGAGCGCGAATAGAATCCGTGACATTGGGATAATATCCGTCATACCGTCCACCAATGATTGCAACCGAGTCATTATTCGGAAAAACTACAGATGTAGGGTATAACACTTCTGGTCCATTTGAATTAACATCTTCATAATGCACTACGCCGTAACTATCGAAGCTGAGTCTTGTAAATTGATTGGAAAATAAGATGTTTCCAATTTGCCCTCCATATACATACAATGTCTCGTTTATGACAAATCCAGTACTAAAAGCAGGAGTAGGTAGTTTTGAAGTAGTTGACGGAGTGATAGGGTATTCACAGTGAGTTGTATACAAGGATGACAGTAATATGACAATATTCATTACTATCAACGTATACAAATTTGAGGTTAGAATACGTCTGTACATGATTTGAAGCTATAATATACTAGGTAGAATTGTTTTTGTTGTAACAGTCAGAAAAAAAAGTAACAAGTGTAGGAGAGATAAAAAAAAAAGTATTTGCAATTCAAACAAGAATTAGATGGGCCGTATCAGAAGATCGTGTGGCAAAGCAAAAGTGTTTTAACCACAAACGGTTGTGATGTAACATTTCTTTGGTGTGAACCAAATAACACATATATCAACAAAGACTGATGAAGCAGTATACAATAGTATAAATATACTATTCAACAAGGAACTTTTGCTTATTTAATATGCGAGAAAAAGGACTACGTACTGATTATTAAAAATTTATTATTGTATGACATTATATACAAATCAACTTATGATACCAGTGTGGAATGCTACCATAATAGTTTGTTTGTTTGTTTGTTTTTTGTAGAAATGTAATGAATTGGCTTAAACAGGTGTGTCTGATTCTCGATTTTTGGGAAAGCAGACTTATGTATATCGGAGCGTCTTTTGAGTAAAGAACATTAAACTTTATTTTTCTATTATGTGCTATTTTAGGCATATTGGCCTTGTTCTAATAATGCAGGGTCGAATTACTAGAATAAGAACGATAAGAATAAGCAATGTTCTTTCATTCAAGAATGTTTATTCATCTCAGTAACAATAACAATAATAAGACATGCTCTCTTAGCTGCATTTCTCTTTTTTGACTCATTTGCATTTACTCTCTAAATGTTGCGTACTAAAGATAAGTGATTAGATATATTTGTATTTATTCTTAAGCAGATATGCATATTCCACCCTCTTTTGTATTTTTTCAACATCAACATTTAACTACTACTATTTAGTAAAATTAGTGGCAATAACTACTTTCCAGTGCTGATCTTTTTAATTAATTCTAGCATCTTGTATAATTACATCGTTATTACTATTGCTTTTAAATTGTCGATAAGCACAATAGCAGTAATACAATAAGCCGTGTAATATGCTTTTTAGGCATAGATTTTGACTTTGACAACGCTGGAAATGCGGTTGATTTTCGACTTTTTTTTTTTTTTGTTCTTCAAATAGTAAATTTTAAGAACCACAAACTTTGATGGTGTCTAATATTGTTTAGTTTTGGTATTCCTTTATTTTATTCTTCTATTTTATTGACATCAAGTGAATAAATAAAAACAAATATTTGAACGTGATAGACATATCACATGGGAATAGAGTATATACAAACCATATGGACAGTCAAACCTTTAACATAAATGGAATAACATTAGATCAGAAGTTTCAGTTTAAAATAAAAAGTGTCCCAGCTATACTTATCTATAAATTATGGCTTCTTGGATTTTAAAAACAAGTGAAGCTGGATACTCGTTAATACTGGCGTTCAATGAAAGTATTTATTTCTCAGATTACTTCATAGTATATTTAATGGTGTATTATAAAAATATAACTCCTTTATATTAGAGTACAAAAGGGGGAATATATAAAATATAGAACAGAAAACTGAGTAAATCCCATACCAATGTTTTGCGTCTCATCAATATAAACAAAGAATAAAAGAGAATCTCATGACTAACCTTAAAATACCTTATATCCGTAACTAGTTCCGCCGAATACCCAAATCTAATATACCATTATCCACATAAAACAATTAGCTAAGCCCATATAACTTATAGAATAGAAAAAGCACAAATATGATGCCGTTGTAATATTATTATAAAATTTATCACTTCTTTTAACTTTCAAATTAGTATTAAAGGTATATAACAAAGCCTCAAAAGTTGTTTTCTTGTTTGTTTTTATTCCTACGTATGTTTATTAAAATAACCAAATATCACACGTAATATAATTTGGATAAATGTTCAAATAATTATATATGATTTCCTTCTAACACTAATCGTTGTGCTGACTTTACAAAAAAAACTACTTACGATAATTTTGATCGGGAGTATTGGAAGATGAAAAATTAATATATATAAATATAGCTGTATATAAGTCTACATAATAAAGTCATCATTATAACAAGATATGCCAATATGACATATTCTCACCATTCTCAATTTTGTGCTTGTATTTGTGTTCGTACTATATAGATAGTAATTACGTTATGATTATCATTGATTTCTCTAGTAGTAATATTCTCCATTTTACCATGTTCATTGCGACTGTACATTGAACTACTTTAATAAGATACATTAATATACTATATTACTGTATATATGTCAAATCCTTTTAGATTTTTGAATTAGATTTTCTTTTCGCTGGACTCATATTCTGTTTCTATTGTCATTATTTTAAATATATATATATATAACTATTTAGAATTAGCTATGTTTAGTTAAAGTATTTTTAATAACTGTAGTGAATGTTGATAGACTTGAAAAAGTGATAGATTGTTTTAATACCTTTTATTGTTTTGATGTATAAGCACATTATGAATAAAAGTCCTCGCGTTGTAGAAATATTATCATTTGTTGGTGTACATGATAATCTTAATAAGAATAGTGTATAAATCGCCATATGCATACCTTCTAGTATTAAATAATTACTTTGTTCGTGCAATATGCCCTTGAGTGTTATTTAATGTAATACAAATTGGAAAGTTCATGCGCCCACTTACCTTCACACCGATTAAAATCACTTCCTACCTGATCACTCTACCAAATTCCGAGGGATGTTTTTCTACTTTAATTTTTCATAGCTTGTACTTTTTAAATTGAGTTGCGAACTTGAAGCAGTATGGTGCTGATGAGTTCGGATAGACTTGTGCATTGCTCTGAGCTACTGATCGCCGATTGAATTATTAGGTCAATTAATGTGAGTTTATCTTCTTTTATGACGTAAAAGTATTCTTTTTTCTTCTTTTGTTCATTTTTGGTGTTGGTCCATTGAGCTGTCAGTAGGATACAGAGCTTCTGGAGGCAGGTAAAACTAACTACCACATCGATCAAAAGCATTGGCACCCATTACTGATTCCCTGCTTTGCTCGTGACCTGGAAAGGCCTCCAAGTTCATTAGATGCATCTTTAATTATGGTATACTTAAGAGCTATATAACATTATAAATTAGACAAACCAATAAATAATTTTTTTATATACAACTAGCCAGCCGAGCTGCCGAGATCCAATATTATAAACAATGCAAATATCACTATTTGCCAATTGTGTTGATGCGTAGAAAAATATTTTCTTTTACTCCCAAGGATCCAAATCTTGCAATCCGCATTGAGCATATTAGAAGCATAAATTTAATGCATTATATTTGTCATGGAAACTCCGAATGGGCAAGAACGGAGTATCACTACCAGGTAATTTATTATAAACTCATAATAAAAAAAATGACATCTGATTCACCTTCAATCTTTTATATAGCTTCTCACTCTTGATTTATCCAATCAAAGACTAAGTGAAGCCGTTCCAATGTATGTATGAATTACCACGTTGAATCTTGAAAAGGAACGTCGAGATATCTGCAATTTGAAAAGTGGACTGCTAACATGTAAATACACGGTATGTTTACGATGTTCTACGTTCTACGTATTGCTATTAGAACCGTTTTTTTATGCATTACTAAAAGAACTGTAAAATATTTATGATCTTTATATTTATTTTCAAATAATGCGACAACATATGAAACAAAATCTTATTATTATTTTTAACTCTGAGTATCTAGTTTTTATTTTCTTCTTTTGATTTGGGTTTAGACTTCTGTTATTTGATTCAATGGTGTCCATTTTCGATGTTGTTATTTTGAATCATGCCATTTTCAGTATGATTGCTATTTGTGGCACTACTATTAGATACAAGAGCAACACTATCGCTCGACGTAGTATTGTGGTAACTGGCGTACAGTCTGCGCCTTTCAGGTGATTTTTTGATGCGACGCCGACGTAAAAAACTGTTAGAAGAATGTTGTTGATTCGGTGATCGTTCTGGTTGCTTGATAGCAGTATCGACTTTTTTAAAGACTTCGTCGTTTACATAGTATGATTTGAATAAATGTTCTAGTAATTGTGTGCGCTCTTGTATTAACTCTATCTGTCTTGCTTGTTCTTGAATTGTTTCAATGCAGTGTTGACAATTACTGTTGCATTGTGTTGAATTTTCTTCGACGTTTAGTACCGTAAATTGTTTTTTCTCATTACTTAATCCAAGTTTTGAGCTGTTGTTGCTGTTGCTGTTGCTGTCGCAATCAAAGCTGTCTGTAAGATTGGGGATATCATCCTTTTGGTTTTCATTTTGTTCTTCCGGTGTTCCCTGTTTTTGCATATTGTTATACAACAAAAGTTCATGCCGAGAATGTACTGGGTTTATTAAAGGTACTGGAGACTTATATTTTCCGAATTGATCCTTAAAACCGCGATTAATTGAACGTTTCATATGACCAAAGGACCAATGATGAATAATTCCAAATGGAGACTGTGGACGATAACCAAACATGGCTGTTTGAATTGCTGTAATAAGACCATAGAGACCACCAATGAATCCAAGGGCATTCACTAAAGAGTAAATTCTTTGTTCTCGATGAGTGATTATTGCAAAACTAGCCGGAGATAACATAATGGATCCAGTTGGTGAATAAGAACTGTCAAAGCTGCTATATTTTTGAATGGTAGTTGTAATCTCTGGTGTTGAATTATATTGAGATGCAAATCCAAAATAATTCCATTTTGAATCTGTTAATGATTCCGTTAATTCAAGTTGATAATCAATATAAGCAACTTCATATGATTCCAAATAATCGCCTGGTACGCGAGATGCATCTTTTAAAGTCCATTCTTCAATTTCTCTATCATTAAATGAAGATGTACGCTGATCAAAGTATATATTTGGATTAGGATCCCGTTCTGGGTGATAGAAGGAAATATAAATTTTCCCACTATCGTTTGTATTTGAGACCTGAAACGAAAAGCCGAGCGATGTTCCATTGTTTACTTGTGAAACTGATATGGGTGATAAACGTAGTGGTGCAAGGTAATTGTCAGCAGACTCTCCTCTAAACAGGTAACATTGGGTAATATCATTACTTAATCCTAATCTAGGCTGATGATATGAGAGATCAAGCAATGTTAGATAATCATTGCACGGAATACCATCACTTGTTGTGCAACTGATTGGTGGATCTGTAGATTCATCAGCGGTGTTTTCTTGAATTTGATTTCCTTGTAAGCAAAAGCGAATATCTATATTAAAGATAAATAATAAATAAGTAATAAGTAATATTTTAATGTATATTTAAATCTTATCAACTCGGTCATTACTGCTCATCTTTATGTAACAATATTATACCTGGAAGCGATATATCACTAGATATACTCTTGCTAAATGTATAAATAGCTTTAGGACTTTCCAATACCTGTATTATAAGGAACACAAAAAACGCGGTAAATAAAAGAAACAAAAAGAATTTAGAAACAATCCGAACTGCCTCTGCCCATAGAGGTTCGCCTGCTCTACATTTTGTTAAAAAAAAGCCGGTAGATGTCATTTATCAGACAGTGGTTGAAGTTATTCTTTAATTATTGAATAAAACTAACCTGGCCTGAATTATTGGATAACGAGGTATATACATGGTTCTTTGTATGTAGTGTCTACATCGAAAAATTATGTATATACATATAAAAAAAGCAAGTCCTCCGCAAACACCGCCAATAATAGCGATAGTACTCTTACTAATGCTAGATGTTGGTTTCTCGTTTGCTTCATTGTACGTATCTCCAGATGCTATATTTTGAACCCACTCTGGTGGTGTTGAAAACGGTAGTCCTTCTTTATTACTACTGTTATTACCAGTCATGTCTGGGAGCTTCAGTACATCGATGTCGTTAAGGGATAATCTATTAACCGTACCTAAGTATTTTTATTTCCAGATTTAAATATACAATAAATAGAACTTGGAAAAAAAATTGTTTAAGGTGCACCTACCAAAACAGAGCACAACATACTCATTATTGATTCGGCCTATAGAGGATCCTATACGGGCTCTTGGCAGAATTCCGGCTGTAGGTGGGACAGACCATACCCATGTGTGAGTATCCAGGATCCACAAAATGTTGTAATATTTATCATCAATCCCGGGAGAACCCAGATTGCCAACTATATATAAAGAAGTAAATTAGTATTAATAAAATTTATAATTCCGCAAGATATAAAGAAATTTGAAACTTTTGATAATTGCCTGCTAAAAAGTATAAATATTGTCCTTCAGGTCCTATAATTATGATGTTTATGAGATCTTTTAGTAACTAGTAATTGTAATGATTTTTGTTCTAGTTATTATCGCAAGTATCTACCTAAAATAGAGCTTGTTGCATATACGGGAAATTGGTCATGGTCGGCAATCGCATCATTGTTGAGCGTGTGTAGTGTCCATGAGTCACTATCAGGATTGTACACAACTGATTCATTCAATAAAAGAGGATAGGGAATGTTTGCAGCCACTTCATCGCTAGTAAACGACCCACCAACGTATAAAATACGACCATCACTATATAAATAATTTTGGATATTTTATAGTGAGCAATTTCTTTTGAGAGAAGAAGCATAAAACATAACCCACTATTAAATATTGACATACGGTAAAACTGTAGCTGTACTATCATGTAAGCCAATTCTTGGATCTGTCAGATTTTTAAACGTTCCAGCAATAGGATCGTATGACCAACTGTCTTTAAGATATGTAACGTTATTTTCGCTATCAGCGCTACCACCATGAATATATATTAATCCATTTGCTGCTTTAACAGCTGTATGTCCTTCTCGACGTGGTGGTACAGGATCAGCATTATCTAGCCCAGCCGGTGCGGTCCATGTGTTTTGACTAAAAGAGTACACTTGAGCATAGATAGGATCCGTGATATTGGAATGATATCCCTCATAGTATTTTGTACCGATGATCGCAACAGAATCGTTATTTGAAAAAATCACAGACCTAGGTCCTATTATTTTTGGTCCGTTTGAGTTAACAATTTCGTAGTGAACAGTGCCATATTCGTCGAAGCTAAGTTTTGCAAGTTGATTGAGAGTTGTCTTGTCTTGACCCTGGCCTCCGTATACATACATTGTCTCGTTGATAACAAAACCAGTCCCAAAAGAAGAAGCAGGTATGCTTTCATCGATTGATGGAGATACAGGATATTCACAGTAGACTATACGCAAGGATGATAATAATATGACAATGATAGTTATGATTAGCGTGTAAGAATTCGAGACTGGTATAAATTTGTGCATAATTAAGCATTAGATACACTGAGTAAAACTGCTTGTGTTGTGACGGCAAGAAAAGAAATGGCAAAAGAAAGGTAAAAATAATTATTTACTGCAACAACTATACAACAATCAAAATAAGTTTTGATGACTAGAGGTTTTAATGTAACACATTATTTACAAACACCGGGGCATTATACAATAGCAAAGTGCATTATCTTTACTAATTATAAAAAAGATAAGATTGCTTGGTTTTATATACCAATGTAACTTTCTCGTGGATGTCACCACTATTTTTTTTTCTGTAAATATGAAATGGCTTGTATTAAATCGGCATGTCTGATTCCCGATTTTGGGAAAGCTGATTTTCTGTAAATCATGGCTCATCTTCTGAGTAAGAAAATATAGAACTTTATTTTTCTACTTTGTTCTTTTTCATTAAGATATTAATTTTACTCTAGTAGCTTGTGGTCAAGTTGCTAACATAATAGTGATAGCAAGAAGTGTCTTTCATCTTTATCGAAGACATAAACCAATTTTTTTCGGCTGTATTACAATTATGATAAGAGCACTTTCTTCCACTGTATTTTTCTGACTCCTCAATTCTATTTATTGTATGTTTGCTTTCTAAGAAAGAACAATCAGTATTTATTTCTCAAACATTTTTTTTCTAAAAACAGCAATACTCAGCTGCTACAACCTATTATGGTTAGCGGTAATAACTACTTAACAACAATGTTGATTTTTCTGATCAACATTTTAGCATCTTGTACCATTACACCGTTATAATTATTACTTCCATCGCCAATTTAAGAGTAGTAGTATAGTAGCTTTTTATATAATATGCATTTTAGAAATAAATTTTGAAAACGTCGAAAATAAATCCACATGCAAAATTAGAGGGATAATGTTTTTTTCTTTTGAGAGTTCTTATTCAAATAGTAAACTTTAAAAAATTACAATTTTCTTTTTTGAAGGGCACTAGTATTGTTTGGTCTTGTTATTCTTTTGTTTTTCTTTAGTTTACCAATCATGAATAATTAAATAAAAGCTACTATTTGAATGGGATAAAAAAAAAATATCACGTGAGAATAACCGAATATACGAATCATATGAACAATTAAGTCTTTAGCATTAAAAGGAATTGACATTGAATCAAAAAAAAAAATAGTTTGTCGCAGTTTATAAAATACGTATGTGAGGCTGAATACTCATCGACATTAGGTATCAATGAAAGAATTCACCTTTTAATATTATTAATATTTTAATTACTTACTGGTGCTTTGTAACAAGAATATCAATACTAGTTTGGTTAGGTTAGTTCATTGGACATACGAAAAAATGTATGAAAAATTTTAAATAATCAATTATATTCTAAAACAACGACAAGTGGGAATAATGTATACCATTCAATTTTATATTGATTATAAAAGGAGCAAGACAAACTCTCCTTATATTAAATACAACAGTACAACAAGCACAATTTATTGTAAAAGTTGTCATTTGTTAATTAGCCTTACCATACTACTGGTAACAGCTTAATAGAAAGAGAGAGAGAGAGAGAGCTTAACTATGGAGAAATGCTTTTTACAACAAATAAATATGCACAATTTCTTAAATTGCTCCTCAATTTTTTTTTTAAAAAAAAAAAAACCACATTTATTATCATTTTTGGAATAAAAGTTGGCCATTACTTCTTTTATATATATAATAAAGGAGTATGTAAATTCAATGATAGAGAGAATATACAAATAAAAGATAACTACGTATAACAATCTTAGTAATAATATTTCTTCTCCTTCTTTTTTTTTTTTTTTCATCAAGTCATCTTCAATGAAACAGAATATATATATATTTGATTGTAGTATTTTAGAAAGCAGTAATTATCAAAGAATCAATAGTTGTTACATATTTTGTTATATAATATGTAATAATCAATAAACAATTCAAAATAATGTTGTGTGAATGAAATAAATAAATAAAATAATCATGCATAAAAAAAATGCACGGACATGCTTCCGAAAGTCATTCCATCCACGAATCCGGATTTTTTTGTTTTCATGGTCCCTTCCCCCCCCCTCCAAACTATCCCCCTTATTTTTTTAAAAAAAAACCAACTTTATTCAACTTGTTTTGATTGACATTTATTATTACTAAAAAGTAAAATAGTGACAGTTGTACAAATATCATAATTAAGAGATATTGTTATTTGTTATAATTTAATCTTTTTTACTAAGTACGTACTAATTGTTAACGTATAAATGGTTTTTTTTTTGTTTGACAATAAAAATAATTAAATAAGGGCCACTGCACTAGAAATAATAATAAATAATAATAATAATAAAAGTGATATTATATTTGAAAACAATAACAATATGAAATTGTTATTAAAATAAGTATAATTATTTAATACTTGTTAATATGTTGTTTAGTTGATATCGTCATATCAGTTGATCTTGTACTATTCGTATCATCTTCTGTGTTAGAAGGATGAACTACTGGTAAATCATATTTCATAGATCGTTCATGATTAGCAGCATGAACATCACCATCAAATGTCATTTCACCCGTAATATGATCAGTTGTATGAAGGTTCTTGGCACGAGTATCAGTTTGTCCATTCTTCTTGCCACCACTTGTTGTAACCCAATGAACAGTAACAACATTGATCTAAAAAAGGGTAATTGTATTATTATTACATTGATATTAATTGTTATTTTGAATAAAAATAATATAGAATATTTAAATTATACATACGGTTACATCTAATGTACACATGGTCAAACATACTAGACCACGTTCATGACCTGTAGTAAGTACAACGACAAGTACATTAAGAAAAGAAATCATTAAACATACAAGAGATGCTACAAGTGTTTTACGTGCTAAACGATAAAGTTTAGTTGATTTCCAATCTGTTCGAGTATTTCGACCCACATTCATTAAAGGTGCCATAAATAACCACGTGAGATACAAATTAAAGATCTAATAATAAAATATATTTGTTAATTATTGTTCTTTAAATGTCAATATATATATATATATATATATAGAATACTTACAAAATCATAAATCTATAAACAAATGTATAATAATGTTTAATATATATTTCATTAAAGAGTATAAAAATAAAGTGTTCATATTTAATCATTACCAAGAGAGGAACACTAGCAACAGGTTGTAAACCAATAATACATTTTCCATCATCTTCCAAGTAAATATTTCGATAAGTAACCTTTTTTAATTATTAGGATAATAGAGATTAGTATATCTATTTGTGTATTATTATTATTTATAATAATATTATAAATAAACATACCATAAGAATAAAAATAAGAACATAAGGACAAAGTAAAACAATATGAAATTTATATTGACATGTTTTCAAACGAACTGTTTTTACAGCAGTAACCATATGTACACGTTCAATAAGCCTATGTCAAATAATGATAATAAGTAAATGTGGTAGTTATTAAGTCTTATATTAAAAAAATAAAAAATAAAGAAGAAATCTTTTAGTTTACCATGCATAAATAGCAATCTTACTACCAGCATAAAAGACATCACAAGAAAGCATACCCAAAGTACATGAAATCATATTACCTAATAATAATGTGTTTAGTATAGATAATTTTGTTTATATAAAAAAAAAAAAAGATAATATAACTTAATTTACCATTATTAGTAGAAACAATAACAATAGAAGTAACAGAAAAAGCCCATGAAAAAAAGTAAAGAATAATAACCAAAGCTCGACCATAATTTAATGATTTAAGTTTTTCACCATCTGTCTTTATACCCAATGCAACAGCTAAAACTGTAATACATGCTAAAGAAATAAATTCGGAACCAAGTTCAAGTGGATCAGGTCCAATAATATTTGGATCAAAAATAGGACCAGGAATACCTGGAAACTTAGAAGCCATATTTGTATTATAGTTTTTTAAAAAGCAAAAATAATATTGAAAAAAAGAAATAAAAAAAAAAAAGAAAACTCATGGGGTTTTTTTTTTAAAAAAAAAAAAAAAAAACTGTTTAAAAAGTTAAGGAGTAGGAAAAAAAAAAGTCTTTTTTTTTTGTTACTTGTTGTCAATAATAATATAATAGTAATTTACTCCTAGAGAAGTTGTGATCTACAAATGTAGTTTATTTGTGATACTTAAACCAAGTTACAAGTTAAACAACACAGTAGTTTTTTTTTTCAGATTGTTGGATTAGTTATTCCAATAAAGTGAATTCTTACCATATTAAGTTTATCTAAAGAAGTAGGTGAATAAAGGGGAAAAGGGAAAATTATGCAAAGAAAAAAAAAAACGCGTGTAGAAATGTATATATATATTTTTTTGCTCTTTTTTTTTAAAAAAACCCGTAATGTATATTTTTTTTCTCAAGGAGGTTATATTATGTTAAAAAGTTAACAGAAGGAAGGTAAAAGAAATAAGAGTGGAGACGACAAAGTGATTGGGGGGGGAGAGTGAGAGTGGGAGTAGTAGTGGAAAATAATTATTATTTTTTACCCTTCTTATTTTTATTCTTATTATTAACTTTTTGTTCCTCTTCTTCCATCTTTAATAAATCTTCTTCAGCTTTTTTTGCTTCTTGTAACCTCCTTTCTTGTTCGCGTTCTTCAGCCATTTTAAACTCTTTTTCTTGAATTTCTTTTCTCTTTTCTTCTGCTTCTTTCATTGTCTTCATTTCTTTTTGTAATATTTTTTGTTTTTCATGTTCTAACATTTGTGCTGCTGTCGAAAATATTGTTTGACCCCAATTACTTTTATAAGTATTTGCTTCCTGACTAACTTCTTGAAGTTCCATCATAGTTTGTTGTTCAGCTACTGAAAAGTCTCGCCACAAATCATCACCAATACTACCCATTCTCATCAATTGTTGTAAAGCTGGTTTTTCTTGTTGTATATGAACTAATCGACGTACAGCTTCCATAGCTCGTCGTAATAATGCAGCACGTAAATGATGTTCAGGTACAGGTTTTTCCGCGTTCAATAAAATAATATATTGTTCTTTTTCATTATTTTCTGAAAACCAAGGTTCGACTGTTTTAATACCTATTTTTTTTTTAATTCAAAAGTTAAGTTTCTATTTACTTTTTTTTTGAATTGTTCAAATGTTTCTTTTTAATTATTTAAATAAAAAAGATGAAAATATATATTTATTTTTTATTTTATTTTATTTTTACCTGTTACTCGACGGTATACAAAAGAAAAAACACTCATAGCAGCAATACAGCCACCGAGATAAAGGGCTGGTAAAGCTAATGAATTCATAATCGCGTAATTTTTTATTGGTTTTAATAAAGAAAAAAAAAACCTTTGTTCAAAAAGATATATAATTTATTTTTGCGTTGGGTGTCTATGATTGGAAACATTTAGGAACCCGATCCTATTTTTTTTTTTTTTGTTTCTTTTAGCATATGGTTTACTAATTAAAAAAAATGTGTTGTCCGCCTTTTATGCGAGAGAGAACTTTTTTCATTATGCTTCTCTAAATTCAATATTTATTGTAAAGAAGAAGAGTTATTTCTTTTTTTTTTCATTGAACTAAAATCATTCTCTTTTGTATTATAATTATGATTATTATTCATATTGGAATGTAACTACAATACATAATATTAATCGAGGAACCAAAAAATATTATGCTAAAAATAGCATAGTTTTCAAACTATCTATCAGTATATCGAACATGACTTTTAAAATTAAAATATCAATATTTTTTTTTATTGATGGATCATGTAACCATGGAAAGATAAAATGTTGTCAAAATCAAAAAAAAAAAAAAAATATAAATAAACTTCACTTATTGATTCAATATGTCGATAAATATTGATATACAGTTAAGAACACCATCATCTTCATCATCTTTTATAATAATAGGTTTCAATTAAAATACTACCAAGTTTAATTAGAATAGTGAACATAATATAGTTGAATTGTCAGTATTATTATTATTTATTATGCAATTTTTTTTTTTTTTTTGGTATCCATGTTCCCCGCCTTCCCCTAAAGAAACTTTAATTCAAAAATTGCCTCTTCGCTCCTATTTTCTTGTTTGAGATTAGGGCTTTTAAAAAAGACAATGACCTTTCCCTCGCAGACTATTAAAATTTGTAATGTATCATATAAAACAAATTTTAACTAACGAATTATCATGGTCTAAACGAACATATCTTTATATACACAATTGAAATATAGAATAAAGAGAGGATACTAGTATATTATTATTTTTCAACATTATATAAAAATATACTCTTAATAAGTAATAACAGCAATTTTACTTTTCTTCCCAAAAGAGCAACAAAAAGAGAATTCTTCATACTTATTACTTATGAATTAGAAAAAGTCAAAAATATGATAGATTGTTACCAGAGCTCAAGTTTATAGTACTTCTTTTCTCGTCATTTGATACATTAATCACAATACTATTTATTTACAGTAATGCCAGAAGATTTTATAAAAATAATCTGGATATAGGTAGGTATACATAGAAATAAGTAACTTTGATACATAGTAGGTATGACACATTAGCGCATATATATATATATATATAATATCAGAAATTCAGTGTTAAAAGTAATTTTCAACCAAAAATCTTTATACTATTGTTATGTTAAAGTACTTAAAACTAATATGTACAAAAGCTAAGAAGCATGCAAAAACTTATTTAAACTGAACTGAGTTTTTTTTTTATATGGTGTTACCAGAAAAAAAAAAAAAAAAAGAAAAAACGCGAACTCACTTATTCCTTCCTTCCATTGTATTTTTTTTTTATATAAAGAAAACAAAAAAAATGTTGATCGTACCTGACGAAAGTAACTTTATTAATCAATATCTTACCGAACTTTCTTCTCGTTCAGTTCGTTTTGGTCAAGATTATACTGCACGAAATCTTCCTAAACCTTTAAAGATTAAGGTATTATTTTTAAAAAGGATGGTTGGAGGAGGGAGGGGAGAGAAAGAGGCTCACACCTTTTTTTTTTCTTTTCTTTCTGGATTCTTTTTTTTTATTATTATTTCAATCAGTATAGTCAAACAATGTTTTTTTTATAATTCATTTTTTTTTTCTTTTATAAATTAGAGATCACCTTTAGCACCATCTGAACCCACTACAAACGGTAAATAGAAAAGGGAAGGAGAGTGGGAGAGGTGGAAAATCTAATACTTAAGAGATGTGAGAAATGAAAACTCAAAAGGTGGAGAAAGAGACATATCCTCCCCCCCTTTGACTTCTACATTAAAAAAAACTAAAGGACAAAAATCTTAAATTAAATAATAATAGATGCAGCTACTTCAACCATTGATGTGACGATAAAGATTCTTAAACCAGCATCTCAAATAACTGTTAAAGAAGTTTCTTTGAACGAAACAACGATTGGAGAATTAAAACAACTTATACATAAACAAAAATCGGATATTCAAGTAAATCGACAACGACTTTTATTAAGAGGCAAAGTGTTGGCTGATAACAAGTTATTAAGTGATTATGGATTAACAACAGACAAATCAGTTACATTACATTTAATGTTAACAGCACCACCTAAACAACCAGAAACTGGAAAATTTGGATTGACATTAACGACTGAAAAGAAATTGGAGGATCCAGCATTTTGGGATTTACTTAAATCTAGTGTTGCACAAATCGTGGATAATAATGAAAAAGATGCAGAAATTTTGATTTCGAAATTTAAAGATATAACAAAACAATAAATAAATAAAAAAAACTATCAATATTATTATTCATTCATTTTCAAGAGAAAGAAGGATAGAATGTTACAAAAATGAATGAATGAATTAATTATTATTATTATTATTATTATTAGTATGTATTTATAACTAGATATATATTTATATTTATATTTATATAATCACAAAATTTTCAAATGTGAATTTATTATTATTAACTATTCTCCTAATAACCATTCAACAATTGTATGTTCTTGTTCATGTTCATCTTCCCAATCTTCATCTGGAACAAACCATTCTTCATCTCCAACAACTATTCCATGTTCACTACCAGTATCTTCTGTAACAACAACACGAGGTAATTCTGGATCTGTTTGAACTCCTGCGTCTAAATAAATTGGTTTTGGTGTTTGTGTTCCTTGTTCAGTTTTAGCTAATTCAAATTTTAGCACCTTTTCACGTACAGTAAATCCATGTGTATTTTTTGTTTGTTGTTGTAGTTGTTGTAGTTGTTGATGAGGTAGTTCATCCCCTTCAGAATATTGAAGTGCAAAACTTTCATGAAAAGAAGTAGGTCTTGCACTACTTATCATAGACGCTCGTTTTGCTACCATACTGGAGGGTCTTTCTAATTCCTCTTTTGTTGTTTGTCTTCGTGTCGTTCGCCTTGGTGGATGATCAGGTTCAACAAAAGATGTACGAGAACCAGGAGCCATACTTCGAAGTACAGGTGGTTTTGGTGCAGAACGAGGATTTTCAAAAGGTGTTACTGGTTCATCCAATGATAATTTTTTATGTAATACATGATGCGAATGTCTTTGTGGAATGTCTTGTTGTTGTTTTCGGAATTGAGAAGCTGGTAAATCAGATGATACTGCTCGTCTTGTTGTAGTTGTAGGAGTAGATGGAATATTATTTGATGTATTTCGATCCAGACTCGTAGGTCGTGTTTGTGATGGAGGTTGTTGTTGTGGTAATGGTGGAGGATGTTTAGCAGCAATAAATGAATCTGAATCCATGGATCGTAAAGATGTATTTTCATCAATAGCACTTTGATCTTTCATAACTTCTATTGATTTTAATCGATTAGGAGTCAATGATAATCGAACGGTATCACCCGATTTTATTAAGTCTTCAAAATTAACTGCGGGTGTATCTGAATGATATATAGCTACTGAAGCACTAGATGTTTTTGACGCTCTTTGTTGTTGCTGTTGTTGTTGTTGTTGTAATGATAGATGATGATAATGTTGTTGTCGTACCGGCGACTGGGGTGAACTTGTATCGGTTGCTACTGAATCTCGTTTTTTACCAAAAAGTCGAAATCCTTTTTTACTCCCTGAAGAGGTTGTGGAACTGATTGTGTTGGTACTTGTACTTGTCGTCATAATAGACATTGGTCGTGTTTGTGTCATTGAAAATAGGGATGAAATTTTACCGTTTGGTGGAGGACTACCAGGTTGACTATAATCCATTTCTTCATCATCAACGAATCCGATATCCATGTATGGATCTACGCCTATTATCATACGATTAATTTGAAATAGTGTGAAAAAGAAAAAGTGAAAAAGAAAAAAAAAAAAAAAAAGATGATTAGCATTTCAAAACACGGAGTAAGATAAAAGAAATAGTAATAAAAAAAATAAAATAAAGTAGTATGTGCACTGTGCGTGCGTATAATATAAACACATGCGTATGCAAGATGATTATTATGATTTTTCAAGTAGTAATAACAAACAAATCATTTAAATTCTTACTTGAATCACGGATATGAACATTTGATTGTTTCCTTGATGATGTGACAGGACTTGGTACAGGTGTTGGTAATGTATTTTGTGATTGTGGTTGTTGTGATCGATAATTAATTACTGAAGCGCGTTTCTAAAAAGTATAAAAGTTATTGGCATTTAATATATCAATGTTACACAGAAATACATCATATAAACACTAAAAAAAATTATCTACATTCACCCACTACATTTAAATTTCAATCATACTTTACCTCCAATCGTTCTCGTAATGCCATTTTATAAAACATATTACTAACTTGTGCATCATCCATTAATGTTAAATAAACTTCTTTTACACGAATATATTCTGTATCTTCATGTTCTGCAGTTATTGCTATTGCCTGACATCATAAAATAAAAATAAAAGGAATAGGTTAATAAGTTGGTTTTTTTTGGCACCTGCTTATCTTCCCACCCCCAAAAAAAAATAAAAAAAAAAACACTCACTGTCAGAATATATTCTGCCACGTGCTCAATAATAGCAGTGATATAAACAATAACAATAGGTGATATCGTCATATTATCCGTTGTATTATCATTCATAGAAAGAGGAGTTGAAGTTAAACTAGGTCGACTTGGATTTTGATGATTTTTTTCTGCCAAAGTACAATAGTTGACACAATCTTCTGTTAAACAATGGATTAATTTAGGTAATAGTGAAGGATCCAACGTTCTTGTACGTTCATAAGCTTCATAGTCAATAGTTTCTGTTGATTCACTATATGATTTCACTTGTAATTCTGCTTCGACAATGGCATTTTTTCCAACAGCTGAAGATAAAAGTAAACCGAAAACGGCTGTTTTTATACGAGACAGATCGAGTGATTGAGCGGATGATAATAAAAGATGAACAAATTCGTCGAGAAATTGATTAATGACTTGTAATGCATCGGTTGATACGCGTAAAGGATCGACTTCAGTAATTATGGCATTAGCAGCTCTGTGACAAACATAGCGTGCTTCTATAATAAAAGAGCGAGAAAAGAAATGTTATTATTATGTATAATTTTTGTACTTGGACTTGTTGGTGTTGACAACGGGACTTTTTTTTTTTTTTTTTATCTCAATTGAATTGTTGCTTAGATACCTTTGATCATTATGATAAATTATTATTAACAATAATTATTAGAAGAATAAACAAAAATAATAGTAATAAAAGAAGAATAAATAGTAGTAATAATAGTAGTAGTAAGTAGTAGTAGTAAATATTAATAAATTACACAAGAAAAAAAAAAGAAAATTAAATTGGAGGATCCTGGTAGTGCAAAAAAAAAAAAAAAAAGAGAGAGAGCGAAAGAGAGAAGAGATCGAAAAAAAAGACAAGTTAAGAAAAGAGTAAAAAAAAAAAAAAGTGGACTATATTTTTCCGTAAGACACACAATTATTAAATAAAAAGAGTGGTTATTCAAAGGAGGGAAGACTTAAAAAAAAAAAAAGGCGCGCACGAGGAGAGTATATACAGTGTATGTCTAAGTCAAGAAAGCAGGGACGTAAAAAGAAATACCAAAAAGCCGAACTTCAGGTACAACACAAATAAATTATAAAATAGCACCACCGAATTAGAAAAAAAAAAAAAAAAGAAAAAGAAAAAGAAAGAAAAGAGAAAAAAGGAGGGAAACGAAAAAAAAAAAGGAGACAAGTTGCATTTAAACATAAAGTTGTACAACGAGAGCACAATCCAATATCACTATGCAGGTACAAACACAGATATATATATATATATATATATATTTGCACTTTTTTTTAAACCAGTTTTTTTAATTGAATTACAAAGTAAAAGTAATCGTGTATAACAATAATGGAAAGTATCTATCTAAACCAAAACCAGAAACTCAGTCTTTTTTTTTTTTTTGACTGAAATCCGACAAATAATAATAGCATGCACACTTTTTTTTTAATAGAGAAACAATGAACAGTTTTTTTTTTTTTTTTTTGATCCCAATAACACATAACATACATATTGATCCTTTCACAAACTCCATTCATACATCTTCAAAGAAAAACAAAAAAATTACTTTGTTAGCATACGATGATGGGAATTGAGATAAAAAGGGAGAGGAGCACGGACATATGGGGGAAATACAAAAAAAAAAAAAACTGGTACATGGGTTTTTTTGGTATCCTCGATTCTCTATTGTTCTATTTTATCTGTAAATCCGAAAGTTAGTTCTCCACACTAAATAATATGCAAGATATAATTTGTAGCTTATGTGTGTTACAAGTAAATCATCAAAAAAAAATAGTACTTTAAGAGAACTGTTATAACCCTTTTTTTTTTTCAAAAAAAAGAAAAAATACTCCTTCTCTTTGTTGGTTTAAAGCACATACACAATGGCTCCCTTTTTTTTTTCTTAAATAAAAATGAAATTGAAAGACATTTTTTTTTTTTTTATATAAATTATGGTATGTATGACAACAATAACCTACAACAGTAATAGAATTTTCCATGAGTTGTTAGATAAATATGGTAATAAGCAGCAACATTATTCAACATTATATAATCAGATCATCATATGAAAACGTAAACAAAATACAGTAACAACATTTTGTCGAAATATTTAGCCATAAATAAAAAGAGTGTGAATAGTAGAATTCTATGATAAACGAATTTCTCTAAAATTTTGACAGAACCGAAGAATGTTTTGTGAACATGGGATGATCTTATTATGATTTTTTAATTAACAGATTTCCCTAATTTAGGACCTTTTTTTGGGGGAGAAGCAAAAAAAAAAAACATTTACTATTTTTGAGAATAAAAAAAAAATTAAAGATTTTATTTATATATAATCAGGCATGTCTTAAATAAGTTTCTTGGTAAAGAAGATAGGTAAATGTTTATAACTCTATGAATACTGTTGTCCAGAATTTTTTAATTTATGTGTTTAAAGTTTGACATACATCAAAACGTTGTCGGTGTTTATATCAATGTCATTTCCTAATATTTTAAAGAAGGTAAATAGTTAAATTCATGAGTTATTATCTTTTCTATCTACAATAGAAATATATATATAATGATTGAATAACATATTAACAATGTCTTAATAAATTTAAACTTATAAACTGAAAATCATTTCTTTTAGTATATAACCTAAAACAGTTATGATAAATGAAAATGGTAAAAAAAAGAGGATTCGTTTAATAGCAAGACAAACTCTTCTATTTTGTTGTCATAAATATAATCTACCTAATCAATATTCGTTTTTTTTTTTTTTTGGTGTTTTCATGCTTCTAAATTTACAAATATTACATAAGAACTATCATTAGCTATAATAGTTTACCACCCCTTTTTTTTTTCTTTAAAATTGCGTATTGATACAATTTTTAAAAGAAATAATGTATTTTCTATTCAAATATTTATAATTGATTAATATATTAAAGAAGTCGTTTTTCTTTGTTATTCCATAATAGACAAAGACAACAGATAAACAGTATATCAATACAAACGTAGTCTCATTTACGCATGCGTATAATTAGGAAAAATGAAACTATTCGCTGTTATAATTCTTTCTCAAAGAGGCTATAGATTTCTAAAAAGAGATTAAATGGTGGGGATTTTTTTTTCCTTGATGCACTCCACACTTTTGGAATGATCTTTTTACTTCTTGTAACAACTTTAATTTTTATAATTTCTATAAATATTTATTATTATTATTTTTATTATTATTATTATTATCATTGTGATGTAAAAAACAAATTATATAACATGGATAATTATAATGTTGAAAAAGAAGAAGAAGAAGAAGAAAAAATTTGCGTGCGTACTTTATTACATAAACACAAAAAAAAAAAAAAGTAACTTACTAGAGCCTTAATTGATAAATTAAATAGAAATGAAGTTTAGCTAACTCTTACCGCATACATTATAAGAATAATGATATTTAAGTTGTTATATTTTCTAGTAGCACATCATAGCCACATCCCTTCAACATAATAATTAGTATCTTTATCTGTGATACGCGTGCCATTTTTTTTCTCAGGGGTCATTCGAACAAACCCTTATTCTATGTTATGTACCATTAGCGGCAACAGTAAGATCGTATATTAAAATAAATAAAAAAGGGGTGATAGTGATTCAGATAAAACGTTAAACTACCATGTTTTTTTTTGGTACCTACCTCCCTCGCTAATTCTTTTTTTTTTTTAATTATTTCTATTTAATAGTCCTGAGCTCCTCGTTCCTTATTTTTGCTCCATTCAAATATCAGGAGCTTTACCTGTATATATATATATTAATTTGTTAGATTATATTGCAAAGAAATATAGTCTTATTTACATATTTTAAAAGTCATGGTTTTTGGTAGAATTTCTTTCGAACATCATTCATTATGGTGTTTATTAATATGTAGGCATCGAGAAACATTCCTCATTATTTATGCAGAATATAATTCTCTTTTTTTTTTTGCGACCCCAGGCTCTTAATTAATATTGTCTGTGAAAAGAAAAAACATATATAAATATCCCCCCTTCTTACTCTTTTTTTTTCCAATGGTTTGTCAAGTTTATCTATTCGGTATTTTTGCTGTTGTTATGACAGCAATAATTTAAAATAAGCACTTTTATTTTGTGTTGCCATCGAGAATTTTTTTTTTTTTTTTTGATTCCGTCACCATTTCCATCTAGTGTCATTAAAGTTATTCAATGCTTCTTTGGCTTTCAATTTTACTATTTTTTTTTACAAATAAGGTATTGTATGTTGGAAGGTCAAAGATAGTGTTCATCAGATCTTCCAGCACTTTTTTTTAATGTTGAACATATACAGGTTGTTTTTATGTTGTTATTTTTTTTCTTTTCAATTTCTTCATGCTAAAACCCTTGATAATTTATTTATTATTACCTACTATGTGTATAGCATCTAGCTGTCACGCAGAGCTTGATATCTTATTAAGTAGTGATCTTCTTAGAAATATCATTTTACTTAAGCATATTCATTTTTGAATGCTTTTTATAGAAGATGATCAAGTCAAAAATTTTCTTTTGTTGATGGCTCAAAATACTACTTCCGGTTTTTATTATAGCTTAAACCATATGAAAATAATATTTTACCGTACAATTTGGCGCGCCATGTCTGTCTGAATTTAAATTGTCAAGGTCACACTACAAGGTACTTGAGTGTATCTTTGAAATGCAGTATTATAAAATATATATTTTATAAAACACTTATATATATATATCGTTTACAATTTTCTTTCTTGTAGTCCTTCAATAATTGTAAATCCCCCCAGCGCATGAATAATAACATAACTAGGTTGTTGTTCTTTTTCAATTAGTAAGAATTCTTATTTTTGAACTATATAAAACTCTTGATCATGTCACTGTGAATATTGTTAAATTTATTTTTTTCTTAAGTTGCTGTTGTTAATAACAACGGTTACTAAGAATACTGTAAGTATATCAATGGAGGCACACAAAAAAAAGTGTGTTTATTTATTGGATTGTTTATAGTAAATAAAAACATAGCATTAAGCAAAGAAAGATAGATCGCTTAAATGGAATGTTATTTCTATTGTAATAAATTTTATAATAATAGTACAATTGTTCATAAGTTATTACGGATGAGGGTCTTGTTACCTTGTTTAATCTTTTTTGACATGTAGCGACTTAATTGTTTTTTTATCTACATGTATTGTCATAAGTTTTTCCTAATGATTCCCGGTTCGTGCGATTCATTAAGAAAAACCCAATATTATAATAGTACCCTACATTTCTGGCATGGTTACAACCCAGACTAGTACAAATACATGGCTTTAAATTCTCTGAAACAGTCTAATTTAAATTGACTAGTAAAGTTACTATTAAATATTGCTACTGCTAAGAGCAGTGTATTTTGTTTTGTGTTTGATCGATGAAAATTATCCTCTTCAAAGTAACAAATTTATCAAAATCGGATGAACCTATAATAATTATTCATCAAATTTGAGAAATATATGTTCATTATTTTTTTACTCGTCCTGTTATCACCAAGCTTATTGTTTTTTTTATTGTTCGAGCGATTCAACAAGAAAGAGTTTTTAGAAGCAAAACGCATGTTATATGAATATATTACACTATTCTAGAAATACAACTTGAAGAATTTAAAGTTTGTCTATGATGTCTATAACATCTTATGTCCAATTAAAGCTAAACCAAATATGTTATCAAGTGTAACAATTTTTAATGCTGTTGTGCATCCACCACTCTCATAAATATTATGCTTTTGGTTTCACCTTACAGTTCGCTTTATGTTCTTCTCTTTTTTCTACTAAAAAAAGAAGCATACTAGGATTACTATATTTATTATTCTTATATTATCATGAACTCTATATATATTTTTCTCTCTCACGCCACTAACTCTATTTTTTTTTCTACCACTACTTGGAGAAATCAACATGACAATCCACTACACCATTGTCGAAATCTTGACAAGTTTACCGGGTGAGATTCATAATGAGATACTTCAATATTTGTCATTCCGTGAACGTTTACAAATGGCACAAGTATGTAAAGCATGGCGAAATCTTGTATTGAGTTGGCAACCCCAATGGAAATGCTTACCGATAATAGACGATCGCTGCTCTTTTGTACCAGATATGCTTCCTTATGCTCCGTTTATTGAGAGTAGAGCTGTAAAACAAATAAAAGTTCATTATTATTTGGATCATGATCATTTATCTACTATCATGGAATTTATTCAAAAGCAACAGTTTCACGCTATTTCCAAAGGTACTTGTTTAATGATCTTTTCTGTATGAAATCCTTTTTTTTTTCAGTGTGATAGTACTAGTAATAGTAATAGATAATATTGACTACTTTTCTTTATTTATTTTTTGGCTTAGTGGATCTGGCAGTACAAGAATTTACAAAGGATCAGTTTGAAACTTTGATTGACACATGCGGAAATGTATTGAAGGATATAAAGGTTAAGGGACTTGGAAAACATAAAAACAATATTCGTCCAGATGCGCTGTTGAAACATTGTCCAAGTCTTGTTAAACTTGATTTTAATGGATGTGTTTTTATGGATGAATATTGTGGTGAAGATCAACAAGCTAAGCGCCATTGGAATCCAGTAGATTTAATGGATTTGAAGCACGAGTCGCTATTATTCTTATCACTTCGATTTCATAATTTGGGCGAGTTTAGAAATTTTAATCCAAGTCCCTTTTTAAAAGCTGTACCTAAACTACGCTACTTATCTATGAATATTGCTCATCTACAAGTTGTGGCTGACTCATTGACTAAAATGATCCGCAGATATTGTCCAGAATTGGTAGCCTTGGTCCTCTATGAAAATGTTCGTCGTGGAGAGACCATTCCAAAAGAAAACTTCCAAACACTTTTAAATTATAAAGAGGAAGAAAAAACACAAACAAGACCAGAGAAAGGTTTACGATACCTCATTATTCATGAACACAATTATGCTCAAACAGCACGTCGTATATGTACATCGCTTATTGATCAATTTCACAATTTTTTTTTCAGTTTGGATTTTAGAGGTGCAGGAACTATCAACAATGGTGTATTGTGCCATATATCAGCTTTACCATTTCCATCATTAAAGCATCTCAAACTTGAACATAATGACTACCTACCACCTGATTTACATCCACCAACTTTACTTTCTATTTTTGAACAGTGGGATATAATGGGGTCTAACAATAATAATTTGACTCACCTTGCGCTATTAAACTTAAACATTAATGTTAACGACGATTTGCTTACTATGATTAGTGTTTCATGTACACATTTGAAAGACTTGACACTTGACAATTGTCATGGTGTTTTTGGAAATGGAATGATTAACTTTCTCGAACGGCAAAATCAACGTCATCAGCTATCCACCGCAGAGAATGATAATAGCAGGCACTTACAGTCGATTACTTTAAGTAATGCACGGCGTGCAATGGATTCTGATGTTTTGTTATTTATGGCAAAAGAAATGGGATATTTGAAACGAGTTGTTATTGAAGGTGCAAGTTTTGATTATGATGGGTACGATCATATGAACAGTTTTGTCAGTATTCGAGCCAACCTGATAATGCAACAACAACAACAAAAAACCAACAACAATCATGCGTCAAAAACTTCTGTTGACGAAGAAATACAATTACTGGAATATTTAGAAATTTCGTTTTATGTATACGACAGCGAATATGGCAGTAGTAATACAGATATCGACGAAAGTTCCGAACATAAGTTTCAATCAAGGATGGACTCAATTGCAAAAACATGGGCTTATACTATAAAGACAAGAGATGAGGATGGCGAAATTCCTAGCGCTGTTATTACAAAAAGAAAAATTACAAATACAAAACTTAAGTAATAATATTGTAAATGGTCGATAAATAACAAATAAAGATCACAGATTTGAATCTATTACTATAGTATAAAAATGACTTGACATTACTCTATTTTATTTGGTTACTACGGTGTTATCCACCAAAATGTATCACGACATCATGCTGTATTATTAGTAAAAGAAGTAGCATCTTTTATTTTATTTTCGGTAATAATAATATCCGATTAAAAATTTCAATAAAAAATAAAAGGGAATTTTGATCTATTATTAGATCAGTAACTCATGGTAACAGTGAGATTCGAACTCACGCCTCTTGCGAGACCAGAACTTGAGTCTGGCGCCTTAGACCAACTCGGCCATGTTACCCGATATATTTGGTTATATTGGACCATAAATAGATTCATATAAAAAATACATTTTATAACTATATTTTATAATTAAGTTATATATGATTTTTTTAACAGTTGGTAGGGTCTTTTTTGTCATTTTAACATTAGGTTTTTTTTTTAATTAGTAGTGTAATTTTAGATGATGGCAGAATTAAAAATTTCATAGCAGTTGAGAACTGTAATTATATTTCCTTAAAAATATATTCTCTAGAAAAACAGAAGGTAGTTTCTTATTGTAAATTTTATAATTTATTAAAAAAAAATATTTAAATATAAAAGTATAATAATAATATAAAGATAAAAATATAAGGATTAAAAAAAAGCTAGAGTCACAGAATATTAAACTTAGATAATGGACCCAAATGTTTAGCTTAACCAGGTATTTGGTACAACCTTAATTAATAATTATAGAATATCACAGTAGACTTTTATCTTCACTATATAATTTGAGTTTTCGTTTTGAAGTACTATAAATATTGATTTTTAAAATGAATACTATATCTTTAGAGTAATGTTAAAAAATAAAAATCTTTAAAATTAATTTCATAAGAAGATAAATTATTATATAATTATTAATTATTTTTAAATCCTTAATAATGAAAAAAAAGTTAAATCCTTTTAATGTTTTATATGTAAAATATTTACTATTAAAAGATATATTAATATGAATTCTACTAAGATAAAAATTAAAGTTTTTTATAGAGAATTCAGATCCTTTTTCTTCTTTGAAAAAGAACTATAAAAAGAAGCACTTCGCAAGTTAAAAACTTACAAATTTTTATGGTATTCAATGATACTCTTAGATGGGACCCTCTAAAATAAAATTATACACCACTTTTTTGCACCCCCCATTGTGCACTATAGAAAATTAAAGTCATACCAGCTAGTAGTAGTGCATTATCTATACCTCTCAAAAATATATTGTACACTTGATCATTTTTTTTTCTTTCAATGAATGCATTATGAAAATTCTTGTAGTGTCATGGAATTAAGAATGTAAAAATACCGGAGATTCTAGGGGTCTACCCCTGATAAAGCTGAAAAGGATCATTCTAAGAACAAGGTTATCATACCTTAAGATAAAATTCTTTAAGATACATTCTTCAGATGACATACCAGAAATAACTCATCATAATAAACAACTCATATAAATAGACCAAGTAGTACATAGAATAATAATCTTTATCTTATTTTTGGAAGAATAAACACTGTTTCAAAGGACTCATCGTTTTATTTACGTTTTATTATTGAATTAAATTATTATTCTATCGTATACCTCAATTCTCACATTACATATTCAAGAAAATATATCAATCGTTTATTATAATGAAGTAGCACTTGCTTATTTTGATGCTGGGATAGATTGCTATATTAAATTATTTACATTTGACATTGGCTGGAAAATGCATTTAGTACAAACTGAACATCCTTAAAAAAGCTACCTATAGACTATATAAAAAATGATAGACATTCTTCACTTGCAACATGAAATTCACTCTTTTATGCTTCCATATCGGCTTTATATTTCAAGTACTACATCAGAAAAGGGAATGTATATGTAAATTATACTAGTGATTTCAAGCATCATAACGAGAATCCATTAACTTTTAGTTAGATTAATATTACACCAGTTATTTTTTTAGTTGCGCGCATAATCAGCTTCTAATGTTATAAGCGCCTTAGCGGATAGACCCAAGGTGGGTATTTAAAAAACATAAATTATAAAATTTAAATACAAATAAAACAATTTCATTACTTGCAACTTGTTACAAAGGTATATTCAGCACATGTTTGAAGAGACTGCAACGAAAGTATTGGGACGATAGAGACGGAAACCTTATTAAAGTAACTACATGTATCGCCCCTTACATTGACCTCTTTGAGACTCTCATGGAGGTGCTTAAAGAAAACGGGATGAGTGATAGAATGCTTGCTATGGATAATGCTTTTATCCATAAGAACAAAGAATTTCGGGAGGCAATTGCGAGACAAGGGTTCCACATACATTATTTCCCTTCATGTTCACCTTTCTCAAACCCTATCGAACAATTCTGGTTGAAGGTGAAAACTAGAGTAAAGGGTAACTTATCGACAACAGTTGATATATTAACAGCGATAACCGCTTCAATTAATAAGGTTACTGTGGAAGATTGCGAAAAGTGAATAAAAAATTCACTCATGGTCGTTCCTGAGTTTTTAGAAAAAGAGACAACACTCTAGCTTTTTTTTAATCCTTATATTTTTATCTTTGGATTTATCTTTATATTCTTACATTTGGATTTTTATATTTATATAATTTTATCTTTATATTATTTTTATCTTCATATTATTATTTCTTTCATATTTTTTTTTTTTTTCATATTTGAATATGTTTTTTTTCTTCTGTTTTGCTAGAGAATATATTTTCAAGTAGGAAATATAATTACAGTTCTCAACCACCATGAAATTTGTAATTCTCCCATCATCTAAAGTTTTTTTATATACTTATACGTTTATTTTATTTTTCTATATATAAAACTATTTCGAAAATAAGTAATATTCTTAAATATATTTAATAATGTCTTTAAAAACTAAGTTAATTTAGAAATAACTATATATTATAATATATATATATATTTTTAAAACAGGTATACATTATTGAGGTATACGATAGAATAATAATTTAATTCAATAATAAAAAAAAAGTAAATAAAACGATGAGTCCTTTGAAACAGTGTTTATTCTTCAAAAATAAGATAAAGATTATTATTCTATGTACTACTTGGTCTATTTATATGAATTGTTTATTATAATGAGTTATTTCTGGTATGTCATCTGAAGAATGTATCTTAAAGAATTTTATCTTAAGGTATGATAACCTTGTTCTTAGGATGAGCTTTATCAGGGGTAGACCCCTAGAATCTCCAGTATTTTTACATTCTTAATTCCATGACACTACAATTATGAAACATTTATTTATCAAAAAAAAAAGTTATTATATAAAAAAAAACCAAATTCAATAAGAACTATATGAACCTTATTTTTTTTATTACTTCTTTTTTTCCAGCTAATAATAAATAGAAATATTGATATCAAATCAATAATATTTAGAATCAAACTTAGAAATAATAGATTTACTAATAATATAGGTAATATTAACATAATTATTGGAACTCTTTTTTTAAAAAAAATAAAGAAGGCGATTAGATAATTAACATTACTAATATAGTTATGTAGTAGATCAAAATATTTTTAATAGCCATCTATAATGCCTTGAAGAAGCACTACTATAAACTGGCTCATAATAACTAATAAAATTTTTCTTATTTAAAAGCTATATAGTGTCTTTTATTTATTCATAATATTTACATTTATAAGTAGTAAGAGACTCATTTACTTAAAGTATTAAATATATCTGGCAATATATTATACATAAAAGTGTTGTTGCCATTCTTTATAATCAATATATATAATTAATGGTTCCGCCTATTTAATTTTTGCTTTGCACTATAAAATATGAAATCATGTTTTAATTTATTATTTTTATTTTAAATGGACTCACTCTATCAACTACTCTTAACGAGAAAAGGATTCCCTAAATAAATGTAATACTTTTTTTTAATCTATGAAAAGAAAGAAAAGCAACTAAATTGATCTATTAATATAACAAAAAAGAAAAAAGATGAATTGAAGACTAAAGATGACATAAAAAATAAAGATAATAAACGATCAGCGATGTGAATTAATATAAGTGCGATCAAAAATATTATTATATTGGTATTCTTAAACTGACAACCAAAACAGATGACCATTTTTTTTTGATGATATATTTTGCTGACAACTCTAATAATTTATGCTATACTTATTTGAACCCTCTGTGGAGACGAAAATCCTGTAAAAAATAAAAAGACTGCGCTTTTACAATTGTTCGAAAAAAAAAGTATTAAAATGAATGAAAACTACAATCTTGATCTACCTCTGCTCTATAATAATAGTGTACAGTAACAACAACAGCAACAGCAAACACCCATTCCCTCCTCCTTTATGTTCGCCATTCAACTTTTAGTTATCCTCCACCTTTTCCTATGTCAGCTACTCCCATACAACAAGGAACATTCGAGGAACAACAACGATATTCTAAACAATGACGTTCATGTTTCTCTGATAATTCTCTAACTTTTTATAATGAATGTCGGGAATTATTACAATTAAATCGTGATCAAGAACGATTACAAAAGTTATGTTTAGAAAAATATCTCGGTTGTTCTTAAGATTTAGAACAATGGAATCGACAAATGATGTATCATGACGGTCCATTGAACAAAGAAAAAAAGGAATAATGAGCATGACACTATTGAATCACAACCTCAAGATAAATTTATAATATCTTTAACTACAGACAATGAAGATGAAAAATATGCCATCTTTCAAAGCGATACATCACGGGTTTCTAATTATGACAGAGATCTTGAAAAATTGATAACGGATCATGTTGAGGATAATGATGACGATGTTGATACAAACATCAAGAGAGGAAAAGAAAATAGTACATGGTAGAATAATTCAGTCGAACATTTGAAACGCAAGAATAATTTAAAGAAGTTGATTGAAAAATATGGTCATTCACTAGGGGAAAATTATGTGGATTAATTGAAAAATATCAAATCGAGCTTCCACGTCAGTCAAAACAATTTTTTATTGAAGAAGTAACTATAAAAAGAAGAAAAAAAGAGCAGACCAGGTGTTTATAAAAGTTAGAAGAGAAATGGATAGAAGAAATATTGAAACAAAAAAAAAAAGTCGTTTTACAGTAATGTTAAATTTATTAATGTAACCTATAAGCTTACTGTAACAAGCCAACCGAGAAGCTACTGTTTCTGTGATTGAAGAGTTTGTATCATCATAGATTTGTATCTCTAAAAATAAAAGCAATTATACATTGATAATTCGAGGCTCATTTAAGCAGGCATATTTTTCAAGATGGATGATGAATGCAATTGTAAGTGTGAGTGGGGTAGGGTTACAATGGGCTTATATGTGTTATCAAACGAATTAGCTGTTATTAAATATGTACCCACGCAATTAAATACTATATACTTATAATAATCACAGAACTTTCTTTTTTAATATTATGACACTTTATTATAATCTTACATTTCATAACGACGAACACATCTTTATATATACGATTATGCATTGACTTATCTCTTTTTTTTTTTTTTGACAATTTTATGGTAGCTAATAAAAGGTAAGAGAATAGAATATATTAATATATTAATGATTCATATATTCAGTTGAATTATAAGGAATAATGAAAAGCAGGATAATAAAAATATAAAGTAACTTATTCCTATTATTATTTTCTATAATAAATGTTGTTACATGAATGGGATATTATGTGATATTAGCAATATAAAGGTATTGGCAATTAGAATTCATCACTTCTGAGATTAGGTTAAATAATGAGTATAGATCTAAAAGTTTTAATGGATCACGCGAATGAATCAATTATTTTTAGCAATCTTTTTTACTATCTTCAAATGAACTAAAATTATTACTCGCTCTTTCAATGCTGTAATTTGACGTTCTTTTCAACCGACTTTTTTTTTAAAAAAAAGAATAAAAAAACCAAAGTCAACAACACTTGCGGATAGAGCGGACGAGATGAAGAGCATTAGACATATAAAGCATCGTGAACTTGCCATGAAAAAGTTATAAGAATTGATCGAGTATCAGGTCTCAGATGAAACTATAAAGAACAGAGAGGAATGATTTCTTGAGCTCAGAGGACAAAATACTAATTTCGAGCAGTGTGTTTTTATTGATGAGGCAGGATTTAACGTACACTTTAGACAATCATTTGAACGATCAAAAAGATTAGAGGGAACTATTGCTAGAGCTATAGTCCCAAATAATCGAGATGTCAACATATCTATTGCTGACGAAGAAAGTAGCAAATATATCATTGAATAAAGTACCAGGGAGTAACTGGTGGATACAAAAAGAATAAAACAAAAATAAAAAAGATAATGAACAACACATGCTTGCAAAGATTGGTCCAGGGACTAGCTATTTCTGCGAATCCTCGAAGACTGTGATAGATGTCTTTAAAAAAATTACGATATGTAACGAAGGTTTCTACGTAGTTAAGAAAAATCCAAGGAAATATCACACAAATTGGTTCAGGAAACTTTTGCTAAACGTGGTTCCCATCATTTCTTAATCACAATGAAGAGTTTTAATCAGAACTAAATTAAGGCTCGTGTAAAACGGGAGCTATGGTCAAAGCAGATTTTTTAACTTCATGTATTATCGCATCACTGCTCATCAAGTTGCAGTTATTGATTGCAGAGGATGGATCGATCATTTAAGATTGTCTTTTTTATTTTCACCATGTGTATTTGAAAAGAGTGAATGTTGTAGTATTTATCTTTACACTTTTATATCTATCATTTTTTTTAAAACAATTTATACTTGTCATCAAAGAAATAAATAACCAAGGCTCAAAGTTATAATTCGTCATGCGCCAAATTGATAATAATTCTAATCAATGTGATAGTTTCCCCCAGCGCAAAATTTTTTTAAAAAAACTCAGCGACAAACTTAAATTTCTTTTGAAAAAAAGGATGGGGTCTGTGCTTTTTCGGAGTAGCTTTGTGAAACAAACTAATAAAATGGATCGGCATGAAACGATTTATGTACTTCTTTAACCATTGAACAGTTTTCTTTTCTTATTATTCTTCTTTATTTCATTCTTACGACTTAACACCTTTTACTTCATTTAACAATGTCACATGGTTCTTTCGGTATTTGAAATCAATTGGATAGTCATAAACGCGTCATAACTACGGAAATTCAAATTTTTGAAAACGGTCACGAAAAAAAAGTTATAAAAAGGGGGAACTTTTTCCTACTTTTTTTTTTCTTTTCTTCTTTTTTTTCTTCACTTCTCTGCAATTCATGAGTTTCTTCTTTAAGATTTCTCTGAATTTCAATAAGATATCTCTGATTTCTTTAGTTTTTTAACCAATAAGATTTCTCTGATTTTCAATAAGACTTCTCTGAGTTCTTTCGAACATGAGCTTTTTGAACTTGAGCTTTTTGAAGTTTTGAAGTTTTGAAGTTTTGCAATTTTGAAGTTTTGAAAGCAATTGGTTATTATTATTAATTTTTTTTTAAATAAATTTTTTTTTAATAAAAATATTTTTATTGTTGGTTTTTTTAATAATAATTATTATCATTATTTTTTTTCGGATTATAAAGTTTCTTGTTCTAGTAAGAACTTTCATGTGATTAAAGTGGTTTGTCCTTATTTTACTCTAAGTTCACTTTATTATGTTCTTCTTGAATTTAAAGCCATTCTGTTTTTTAATGGTAACAAGTTTAAGCAATTTCTTTTTTTTTGAAAATGATTTTGTTCCTGTATTAAAAGGCGTTTATAGTTCAAAACGCTCTATAAATTAAAAAAAAAAAGGACAGGTACACTTATGTGTCTACGCATAAATTTTATTTTATAATACAAGTTAGTTACTTGAATGAATTACGCTAAAAAGAATTACAAATTACTACTACATTATATATTTCATTATGGAGAAATGCCTTTCATAATTTATTTGTGTTTGCTATAAAGGAAAAAGAGCAATTTATTTATTTTTATTCCAAACACAATATAAAAGGTTTCATAGCAACAAAACGAATATGCTTTTTTTTTTTTGCATGACGTGAAAAACTCAATTTTTTACCCTAGTCCACCTTCAAAGCCAAAGTCTCACAATAAAACAAATATAATTACGTACTTTTTATAAGACAGCATTCTTTCGTATACTCAACATTAGACTACGTAAATAGAATGTTATTAAAAATTCTTGTTATGATCTCAACACAAAAAACCTCCTATATACGCTATTATTATCATGTAAACTATAAACTTAAAATCAGGAGAATTCTCTTGGTTGCAATTAAATGATATTATTTTAGTCCAATCATTATATAATAAACCTTTTTCTTTTTTTCTTCTTGTAGAGTAACATATATAAACTATCGCTAAATAAAACATCTTATTCTTTAACTTTTTTTTTTGTGTGTGTTTATGCCATTTATGTATTCGCATCTAATTAGTACGAGTGTACTTATTATTAGAACCTAATTACAAGATTGTCTTCTTCTATAAAGAACGAAACTCGGTGTAGCGTATGGAAATCAAGGAGAAGATACTTCCAATGTTGCTGATATAGTTATTATAGCCACGCATGTCGATAATATCAAAGGTTATGCAGGGATGTTGAAATCTTTGCTGGTCGAAGGTAGACAATATATGATTTATCCGGATATAATTCTAGGAAAGATTCGTGTTGGAGAAATTGGGATGATTTAGAAAACTTTTTTATTTTTCACAAAACAAACTAAAAGAGTAAGCATTTGCTACTATATTTTTATTCAATTTTATTCACTGTCGTTCAAATATGGAAATTCGTGTTCGAAATTTGCTTCTGGTTGCTCTGGATGTTCTGGATGTTCTGGTTCTTTTCCATGGTAACATTTACTTGGAATTTTCTATATTATGTAATATGGAACTTGTGAATCGGATGCGTGTTTTATCAAACCACTTCTTAAAGTAAACGTACCAATTGTTAGTACAGCTCTCATTTATAAAGACATTAATCTCTATAACAGTAGTTTATTTGTACGGAAGTGAAGCCAAAAAAAAAGGTCGATACGTATTATCTATTTTTATATAATTAATTGATTTAGATATATCTTTTTATACTTATTTTTTTTATATAGATGAGAAGCCTGAAATCAACTTCACCAAGCTTACCAATGACCAAGAGGGCAACACCCGGAGGGAACATACAACTGGTTCTATAAAGATGATTGAAAAATCTTTATATTGCCCCTACGTACTATTTTACCTTGACTATTCGACTACTTTACTCCAAGTTTTAAGATTACAGTGGTAAGAGAGTTGAGTACATAATTGGAAAGGACTTGTAAATGGACTGTCCGGTAAAAGAAAAAGATAAACAGTATAGGAATGCATTTTATACCTATCTTGGAACTCAAAATATGGGTTCGTATAAGAGAGAGCAGTAAAACCCTGTGTGTTTAATTAGCGTGAATTTTTATTATTATATTCATATTTCATGACATCAATAAAACTATCTATTTATGATTTATAGAATGCTACAATCAAAATCTTTTATTCGACGGGAATGTAATTACAACTATAGCTGATCGTAACCTCACTGAAATGTTAGGTTATCCAGAACTAGCTATACACAATTATTAATTATCTTGTATGCTTTCTGGTATTTTCTGAAGTCACAGAATAGTAAATTAAAAATACAATAGTATAAACCAAAAATCGAATAGGCATAGCCATTAATCATATCTATCAATTAAGAACGGTAATAATACTCTTAATATGTAGTATAGTATATTGCCAAATATAATAAATACTTTAAACAAATAAGTTTTTTTACTACTTATAAATGTAATTATTATAAATAAATAAAAGAAACTATATAGCTTTTAAACAAAATTTTTTTTGGTAGTTATTATGAGCCAGTTTATAGTGCTTCTTCAAGATATTATATGGCTAGTAAAAGTATTTTGATCTATTAACTATATTTGTAAAAATAAACAAAAAAAATGTAATGTCAATTATTGAATCACCTTCTTTAAAAAAAAGTTTTAATAGTTATGTTAATAATATTCATATTACTAGTCATTGTCAATTCAAAAAGAGTTAAATGTGTAGACAACAGTATCAGTAAACCTATCATCGCTAAACTCTAAACTTGATTCTATATTATTGATTTCATGTCAATATTTCTATTTATTAGCCAAAAAGAAGTACTAAAAAAAAACAGGGCTCATATAGTGTAGAAAGGTATTTAATATATTATCAAGAAGAACCATTCACAATAATATCCATTGTAGGGAATTTGTGGGGGTAATGTTCAAGTCATCATCATCACTACTATCTAAGTTGAAATATATTTTTATCAATACCATTATTATTTATTTATATATACAATAGAATACTGTAGCTCATCAGCTTATTATAATATGCAATAACATCATTACACTAAAAAGAAGGTAGAACAATAATGAAAACTTGGGACGTAGTGCCAAATTAGGAAATGAGAAATAAAAAAAATAGTGGATGGCGCTAACTTTTATAAACACAAACAAACAAGCCAAAATTAAGTTGGTGCATTTATTGTACTCTGCATATAATTTCATTATTTCGTAATGAGATAAAAAAAAATATTCACGAGCAAAAAGCCGCCGGTGAAATCAATGTGTACGAACATTTAATAATTTTTATTTTTATTTTCTCTTTTTGTTGGTAAGTTAAAAGAATATGTATAAAAAAATAAATGACTCTAAACCCAAAATAAATAAATGGATGGGGTACTAGAAAGAAAAGTATATGATAATAAAAGTTCTAATTAATCCCATAAGAAAACTAGCACCAATAATTAATGTTGATATTTCAATATCTATAAACTTATTGTAAAGAAAAAGAAAAAAAAGCATATAGTAATTTCATGCACAATAGCTGGATAAACCTTATATTGCACGTGGATCAAAGTATTGGAATAACCAAAGAAGTGCATTTCCGAAAGGGTATAAGTTGATTGGGTCCCTCTCTCATTTTTTAGATAATTACTTTATTTCCATGTGAAAATAAGAAAAAGAAAAAGGTCAAAAAAGAAAAATTTGTTGGGTTACTCTTTTTTATAATAATTTTACTCGTGAAAAAAAAAGGCATATGTTTGCATTATATCGTTAAATAATGCAAAATTTTTTCAAGTCACTTGATTGGTAATGTTATCTCATGTTTTTTTTTTGTTATGACAGCTGGTTAATAAATGAAAAAAAAAACCACACCAAGAAAAGTAGATAATTCTTTTCATGTTTGAAGCGATAGTAAAGGTAATCGCACATGGTAAATTCCGTCTAGTACTCCACAAAAAGTTGCCTATTTTAGGTTGTCAAGTCAATTTATTAAAGAATAGGTAGTAAGTAGCGCTTTACTTTATCATGTTGTAGTTGTGATTATTGACAAACAGATCTTATTACCTTTCTTCCTTTCCTCTCCTCTGTTCATTATCTCTTACCACCATCGGAACAATATAAAAGGATCATCCGAGATTCATGACTCTAATGATTTACCTTTTTTTTTTTTACACTCCTGTTCACTTCAAAAATTAAGTGATATAAATTTTACTTTATTATTATAGTTATTACTCCTATTGCTATACGTACGTTATTATTATTAATAATAGTACATGTAAGCTCTTTATTAATAAAAATGAGGTATCACTCCGTAATATTGGATAGCAACAAGAACAACAGTGAAGCTACCACTATCACCAAACTTACTACGGTTGAACATAATTATACTAATCAACGTCGAAAACAAGAATTAAAATATTCATCTGGACGTGGAAAATGTCAAATATGTGGATCGATCAATCATCAAACGCGTGTAAGTTTAAATTTTCATACAACTAAATATAAACCACTAATATATTTTAGAAAGTATTTTCTTATAATCATTGCTTTTTTTAATCTTTTTTGTTTCATTAGAATTGTCCAGTATCTCCGTAACAGTCAAAAAAGAATCACTGCTTGAACTGAAATTTCATTATCAAGTTATAATAATATCATTACTTTTTTTTATTATTATTATCATCATTATGTACACAAGATTCTTTTTCTTCACAAAGTACAAAGTTTCTATTATTTCTATCATATTCGTTGTTTATTTTTCTTTTTACACATACCCCAACAACGATAAACAAAACAAACAAAGAAAAAAAAAACAGCAGATATTTTTTTTTCAGTAATATACCTATTTGCTTTTTTTTTTTCATGTGAAAAGTTTTTTTTTTTTTTTTTTTTTGATGTGTGTAATCAAATTTTCACTGTAACCATCTGTTGCTATTCTTTTTCTCTCTCTCGTTTACTCCCTTCATACTATTTGTTATCTATTACAGTTAATAATGTACTCGAGAATCGTAAATACCCATAAACTATATACGAACAATTTATAGTTCACAACATTATCGTATTTTCTTTTTCTCATAAATTATTCTTGTATTGAACAAAACAAAAAGCATGATTTTGTAAAAAAGTTCAGGTAAAAGAAAATAATACGGATAAGCTGAAAAATTTCGGGTGGAAAAGGAAAAGAATCTTCTCTAATGAGAGTTTGACTACAATAGATCCTGATGATCCCACCACAAAAAAAGGTGATGGAGAAAGATTGTAGTCGGGACTGCACCAAAAAGAAATAATTGTCTTTCCGAGTTTAGCTATTGGGGTGTCACTTTTTTCTTTATTATCTAGCTATTCTTTTAGAATAGATGATATATTTTGTAATTGATATAATTAAATTTTTTATTCTTTTATTATCGTCTGTGAATTTCGATTAGTACATTAGTTGTTGACTTTTTTTTTTTCTTATCATCACCATACTGTCAACTACTTTTTTTTTTCCCGAATGTTGTTTCGTGTACGAGGGGTACGTTTCCAAGTATTACAAGATACGTTTATAGAGTACTATAAAAGGAATAAAAGAAAAGAATCATTGCCCCCATAACCGTTTTACTATTTTTGTTAATTTTTACTATCTATCAACATAACACAGCGTTAACAGCACAAAAGCAACGGTTTGGAACGACTTTTTGTAGTAATACTAATAGTTTACTAAGCAGAGACTTTGTTAAATAAACAGAAAGTATTATCAAGCTTTATCAGAAAAACAATTTGATATTCGATGACTAAGACACTGAAAATAATAAGTTATTACTATAGCAACAAATGCTTTTATAAAATATGTATATAGTAATAACATTGGTCCATGCATAATGTAATTCATTGATTGTAAAAGATTGGAATATAATATATGCATTATATATAAATATTTACAAACATGCACCCAAACAAGAATAACAGTAGTTTATTTCTTTAATGCTAGTATCCTTTATAATATAAAAATATACAGCGTGTACCATTGTATTGTTTTAATAAAAACGAAACATTGGACAAGTGAATCTAATGATTAAACATTAATTTTTGTACTAGGACAATGGAAAATGCAAATGCTATCACAAAAAAAAAAAAAAAAAAAAACGTCTGTTTTTTCTTTCGTCATACTCATTTTTCTCTGATGGATGATCTCTTATCGATGTAATAATAAGACCAATCAGAATGAAAAGAATATTCATTTGCTTGTAATATATAATATATATAAAATAAACTTTATCTTTTTAACAATAACGAAAAGAATATATATCCGTTTACCAAATTGGACTTGTTGAAAAGACATATATTAAAAGCTAGTAAATATCACCTGCATATCTGGATAAATCTCAAAAACTTTTTTGTTTAGACTATAAATTATTTCCTTCATTCTCACGCGTTCCAAGACAAAAAAGAAAGAGAAATCTTTCCCCATAAATATACTTTATTTGGATAGTGAAATTACAATTTCTTTTTTCTTTTTTCCAATCAAGATAAGGAAGCATTATCATGAAATGGATTGGTATTTAAAAAAGAAAAAGTTTTTTACAAAAAGGTCAATAGAGGCTATATTTGAGCACTCTTTTATTTAATTATCAATTGCTATTTTAACATAATAAAATTATACTACGTAACATGAATAAAAGCAATCTAGCAATTAGTTGGAAAAAAAAAGATTTAGTATATAATTTATAAATGACTAAGCAGGGATTTAATGTATAATGGTAAGAACACCACCTTCGTCTCATTTTTAGACTTGCTTATAAGAATCTTTTTCTTCTTCTGTTTATTTAAAGAGCGTGTCGTGCTTAATTACAGAAAAAAAAATTAGTTCATATAATTTACATAAGGAAACAGCCGTATGAAAATTCGTTGATTGTTGCAATGAAGGTTGATTATGAATAATATATAGCTTACGGAAAATATCGGAGAAACAGTGCTCAAGTCCACTGGTTATCTCATGAAAAAAGTCACTAAATAATCCTTCACAAAGAATAATCAGTAAAAAGAGAATAAAACAAAACTTTTTAATAACTTTAGTCAAACGCTCTTTTATTTATATAACAAATAAATAAAACATATTTTTATTGTCATGTTTACAGCTACACCATTGTATCTTTATTATGTATGCTTATCATTGTCTTTTCTTGAAAAAAGTTATTTGTTACTATGTTTTTATACTTGATTTAATGTGGTCAATTATCTGAATGCTACTAAATGTTCGTATCTATTATCAACTTAACCTTTTGTATTCTGATCACTATGTATACTATTTTATAAAACTTATTTTGTACATATTATCATTTTTAGTATGATATGGTTCATCTACTTGTTATATTTTTTTATACAGTATATGGAAATGATGAAGAAAAGACTTATAATAATCCAAATAAGATTAATCGTAAAATAGTGGTCAATGGAAACCCCATGCTTCATAAATAAAGAACATATCTAGTATATCAGTTCACGAAAAAACAAAATACTCTTTATTATGTATGTAAGACATCTTTTTTTTTTAAAGAAGAACTATTATGGTAAACGAGGATCGTATTTTTTTGAATTCAATATCAGCATTTTTTGCAGACAAGATACTGTAAAAGTAACATTGAAGAAAAAATATAGTATCAGGATGCCATTTTTTTTCATAACACATTTTACTACCTCATGGCCATGATGTATCAAGTCGTTTCGAGTTGTATAAATAAAGCTGTATTATAATACAATATTTTATTAATTTATAAATAATACATTATATGTTTGTTACTAAATAATTATTACAATTTAGGAAATAGTACACAAAAATTATTTGTTAACGATATACTTCAAAACAATAAAATTTTAAAAAAAAGGAACACATTAATGTATAAATCGATAATCCGGATGCTATTTTTAATAATAATAATAATAATAGTTTGTTAGTCAGAGCCAAAATAAATAACAATGTAAACAATAATAATAAAAGGAGTTTGGTAATAATTACATCATCTCCCACTTTATAAGATTCTTTCTGATATTGTTCAACGGACAATGTATCTCGTCGTTTGTTTTCACGTCGAAGAAGATATTTTAATAGAAATGATAATAAACCAGTAACACCACTAAATGCCAAAGCAGTAGCATGACCACGAATATAAAGTGGAGCATCATGATCACGATAAATTTGTCCTCCAATAACACTACCAATACTTGCACAAGAAGATATAAATGCAATAGCAATCCCCTTTTTTGTTGGATCTGCAAAATTGTTGGCAACCCAAGCTACACGTGGTGGATTTGCTGCAAATACACTAAATGTTGCGATAATAGCACTTACATAAAGTGCAACCCAACCTTGATGAATAAGAACAATGAGTAAAAGATAACCAATGCATGCAATCATACACCATAGACCGACATGTAATCCACGTTCACCTCGTTTATCTGAATGCCATGAAACACTGATCATACCAATCATAGCTTTTATATAAAATATAAGATTGAATTTAATTTTTACAATTAGAATATTATTGTATCTATCTATGCCTTATAGAAAAAAAAAAGTTTTTGCTATTACCTGCGATCCAAGGAGGAGCACTCATGCCCTGAGCTAAAAAAAAAAAAAAAAAAACAAAAGAATAAAATAAAATAAACCGAAATAATAATAAGCAAAATATAACTGATAAGTTAATGTTTATACCGTCCTATAAATAGCATGTAAAATAGAGCAGACAAAAAAAAAATAACATACCTGTAAGATTAGTGAATCCCATTCCTTTAACAATACTCGGCATAAAAATACCAAGACTAACGATGGGTACCATACAAGTAATATTAATCAATGCAAAAATCCACACTTTCCAATCTTTAAACACCGATCTAAAACGTTCCCATGAAAATTGTTCCTGTGATCCTGCACCTTTTTCTTTTGCAAGACGATAAATCGCCACTTGTTGTTCTCTTGGAGATAAAACTATAAATAAACGGAATGATCATAATAATAAATACGGAATTTTTTTTACAACAATCTCTTTTATTATATTATATAAATACTAAATAGTTGAAGTTATTTTATTGGGGATGTACATTAGTGGTTAATAATCAATTAAGTGTTTGATATAAACTTACATCGTTTTTGTCGTTCAGGTGTATCAGGAAGTATTAAAAATATTATACAGGCAACCAAAAATGTTGGTATGGCAATAAGAATAAAAATCCATCTCCATGCTCGGAGACCATTAGTGTAATCCATATGCATAATACCAAAAGCCTATGACAACAGTTATATATTATTTAGAAAAATATTTTTTTTTCTTTAATAAGCTTCATTAAAAAATAGATTCATGCACACAGCATCAATATGATTACATACCACAATACCGCCAATAGCCTAATAAGAAAATTATATTATGTTTAGCAAAAAAAACAAAACAAAAAAGAGCAATTGTAGTATAAAAGTGACAACTTACTGATCCTACAGATCCCATAATTAAAAAACATGCCATTCGAGTTCCTTGTTCTTTTCGAGTATACCACAATGAAACATAATAGACAAGACCACTGTCGTATCACATCAAAAATAAATAAAATAAATAAATCATATAATAGATCAGGGATCGGGGAATAACAAGTTGCATGATCCAAGTAACCTTACACAGCACTTTTTGTACTACCCCCAAAAGAAAAAACTAGTTACTTACGGAAATACACCTGCTTGTACACAACCAAGAAAAAATCGACCTGCAATTAATCCTTTACCATTATGAACTGTAGAACCAATTAATGCTAAAATAATAGCTGATAAAAACATGGTCATGGCAAGCCATTTACGAGCACCAAAATTTTGTAGTAACATATTTGCTGGTACTTCACATAATATCTTTTTTTGGAGGAGGTGGAATCATTGAATTTTTTAAACAATAAATAACAAATAAAAGAATAAAATAGAAGAATGTACCTTTTAAAAAGCATGTTAAAGCAACCCCTTTTAATTTATCCTTTCCCTCTTTTCTCCACTCCACGTTTGTTTATACCTATTTTTTAAATTACTACTTACAAATCCAAAAGAAAATGCTGATGCAGCCCAATTAAATTGATTTCCTGTAATATCAATATCTTCCATTAAACCTGCCAACTTTGAATTACCTATATGCATATATATATGTGTGTGTATAAATTATGTTTAGATTAACGTGATTATAATAATAAAAAGATTAAATTCTTCGTTTTACCAAGTGTAATCCCATCCAAATCAAAAAATAAATAAATTAACATCATCATTGGCATTAAAACAAAATCTTGTTTTCGTACAAGTTGTCGTTCTTCTTCAACAGTTGGTTCAACAAAGGTTTCTGGTAATATATGACTAACACTCTTTTTTTCTTTAAAAACCTCCTGCTTTTCTTGGGATTGAGAAGCGTTGGAATCTTGTTTTTCATTGTTTGGAAACATCATTTATTAATTGCTAATCAAACAATTATAATAGTCCAATTAAATTATATATAATAACACAAATAATAAAGAAATAATAAATAAAAAAAAGAACAAGAAATAAAAAAAGGCACCAGAATTGAACTTTCATTTATCCATTTTCACGTTCTCTATGTTGTGTTTAGTTGAATGTTGTACATTAACACAAGGCATTTATCAAATGATATAAAATAAAGTTTTTTTTTTTTTTTTACTACATCTCTGCGTAACGCCATTTGTCGCCAACAATCGTCATTAATAATAATAATAATAATAATAATAGTGTATATAGAGTATGCTTTAGAAAAAAAAAGTGACCATTGATTAGCTTCGTTATTAATGTTAGAGTCATTTTTATTATTAAAATTGTTAACCTGTTTATACACAACATTTGTTTTGAGAGAATAAGCGAGTGATAATTAAAAGAATAACAATGATACGATCAACTGTTATAAAAATGAACTCATGTAAGAATTGTTTAACTTAACTTTTCTTATCATTATTATTATATACTTCTCCCTTCTTTTTAATTGTTTTTATGCATCTCATCTTGTAATACCAATGATCACATGTTTATTAGATTATTGTTGTATCACCTCGATGGAACCGATCCGTAATTGTTCCATTTTTTAAATCTATTATTATAAAATTAGACAATTATTAACTCTCATCCTCATCCCATAATATTATAATCCATCTTTTTTTTTTTTTTTCGGTGGGAAAAATATGATATTGTTTAATCCTACATTATTTTACCGAGTTTATATATATATATATTATTTGTTGCTTAATATATTCACACTATAAAGGGAATTAATGCGAAAGACCGGAACCTAACCTTTTTTTTTTTAACGTTTTGGAATTAAAACCATGACTAACAGTGATCCCCCACAAGTAAAAACATTTAAAGTAATTTATAAATAAACTTTTTTTTTTTTTTTTTTTTAACTTTTTTTTCAATCCCATTGACATATTATTTTAGCGTGGTAGAAAAAATTCAATTAACAATAACGCGTCAAGTTCTTCTTTCATGCAAGAAGAATCGCGACATGGTCATGTATTTATTAAACAAGAAGAAACAAAACCACCATCATTTCGGAGAGAAACAACAGAAGAATTATTAAGTCTTTTAATGAAAACTGATGGTGTTTTGAGTTTGGAAAAAAATGACGATGCTATGGTAATATATATATATATATATATATACAAAAGAATTTATTATTCTGTTTGTCATATTTAAAAAAAAATTTTTTTAATGTAACAGATAGTTGCTAAGGATAACGATCAAAAACAAAAATTATCATCACAAAAATTAGTATCACTATCTTCACCAAACCAAAAAGAAAAACAACAAGAAGATAAAACATACTATACTAATAACAATAACAACAACAAAAATGACAGTATCTTATTTTTCTTGTTTATTGTTACCTTAATTTCATTATTCTATTCAGTCTATACAAATCAACAACAACTGATTTCAAAAGGATTATCTCATTTTTATACTTTTATGGGAAATTGGACGTTTGAATGGATATGGATTATAAAAGATAAAATGGAAGAAATGAAATGGAATATGGATAAAACGATCCATTCCTTGATTCATTTTATAGATGAATATTATTATATAATGCAACAACATATGGATCAATTATTTAATTATATGATAATACAAATTTTGGATTTGCGACATGCATTTGCTGAATGGATGGATCCTTATCCAAGATGTACAAATCATTATTCGTAATAACAACAACACAATATATATATATATATATATATATCGCAGACAGCGAGAAGAAGAGGAGGGAGAAGGGAAACCATAAATAACAAACTACGTAACAGTAATTCTCTCCCTTCATTATTCTAACCTAATAGTATCAATATACACTACGATACAAAAAAAAAAAAAAAGCTTTATTTTTTTAAAAAACCTAATAACACCCTTTTACATCAATTTCTTTTTTTTCTTTGTATATGTAAATAGTAACCTATATATAAATATGTTTTATCCTTCTCAAATGAAAAAAAAATTGACGATAATAATAATAATAATAATAATAATAACAATAATAATATTAAATGATTATAATACGATAAAAAAACAAAAACAGTTAATAAATAAAGTAAAAAAAAAAAAAAAAATGTACAAAAATTTAAATATAAAGAAAAGTAGAATATGGGGGAGAGGTTTGTCCACCCTTTCAAAAGTAACTAACAAAAATTGGATGGACATGCTAATTTACCCATATAATAGGAAAGAACCATAGCCAAAAATACTACAGCCAGCTGTTGACCATTAAATGTAAGTTCATCGGATATTATAATAATACTATTATTCTATAAATAAAAAAATTATTTAGTATTTTTATACATATCTTATTGAGAGGAAAGGAACATATTATTAAATTTCCCATTTACCTGATGTTGAGGAATTAATTTATAACCTTCTGGTACTACATGAAGTAATCGTGTATTTTTGGGTGAGGATGGTTTATTCATAGAAGCATTGTTGGATAGAGAGGAAGAAGAATAAGGTGGAGTAGAAGGTCGTTGTTTTATATGATGATTATTGATTTTCAAGGGTATATTGGATGAATGATGATTTTGTTCATTATGTTGTGATGATGGAGTAGGAGATAATAGCGTTTGCTGTTCTTGTTCTTTATTATTTTTTATGGAACTACTGCCATGATCAACAGGAATAAATTCTTTTCGTTGTTGTTGTTGTTGTTGTTGTTGAATATCTTGTAATAATAAGGTGTTATGACTATTATTATCATCATCCATATGATTTGCTTGAATACCAGCACTTTGAGGTGGTGTTTCCATGAGAGGTGTTGGTGGTTCATGTTCTTCTATTGATGATACTATTGATAATGGCTTATCAGACAGTGCAGTGATTGGTGTTGGTGGTTGTGATATCTTTGATTGTGGTATAGTATTTGAAACATCAGAAGTTGTTATTTCTGTCTTTACTATCGGTGGAGAAGAAAGAGGTTGTTTGTTTGTCGTAGTACTGGTTGAACTTATAGTCAGTCTAGGAACCATGGGTTGACCATTACATGTAAATAATGGATGCTCTTCTAAATTCTTTCCAGCAGTATCTGATGGAGCTACATGAATCATTACTTCCTTTCCCTCCATTTCTTGTAATGTTGTATACACTCTTATACTTGTCATAGAAGAAGATAATTCTGCTCTTGTACCATTGGATGGTGTTAATGTGACTTGAATACCCATTGGATATCTGGATAAATGAAATCTTATATCTGTACACCATAATCGATGATTTTTTTTCTTTTGTTGTTCGTGTTTTGCAATATAAATAACTCGATAATTTCCAGTATCATGATCAAAATCTTCAAAAGTCACTTTTCCTGCGACGCGACGAATATAAGGTGGACATCCATGTTGATCCATGTAATGAGCCAATCTCGGAATAGAATATTTGGATTGTATTAAATTACTAATCCAAGTAATATTTACTACTCCATTATCCCCAGGTCGAAATATCCAACCATATAAATCTACATTTAATGGTAAAGTGTGTGTATGGCTGGTATCTCGAGAGAGTGAACTATTATTATTCTTATCTTGTACACTTGTTGTCATTGTAATAATAACACCTGATATAGGATCCGTTTCAATACTTGTAATGGCTGTAGTTGATTCTAATAATTGATTTTGTATTTCATTTTGCATACACCAACGAACAAAATAATCTTTTTGACTAAATCGATCCATTATTTCTCCTTCTACAAAATATTCATCCCCTATATATAAATTGGTTAGCAAAAGAATTCATATATAAATAATTCCCCACGTTTTTATATTTATTATTATTATTGTGGTGGTGATAGTAGTAGTAAAGTTTTTTTATTTAATTGTAATTACGATTAAGATAGTAAATGCGTCTGTCACAATACAGTTATGCGTTTTCCAAGAAAAAAACAAGTCAAAGATGCAAAATAAGTAGTAATGGCGACTAATTG